>CANNZV010004035.1:0-48693 GCA_947561585.1 Caprella mutica
CTATCAGTACATTGGGTGGTAATTCACATTTTAATATCCATCTCTCTTCATGTGAGAATACTCCTCTACATTATATTATTGGCGAAAAAGGTATCGACAACAGTATAGTTAATTTATTTCTAAATATTACAACATGGAAAAACATGTGATATATTTTCTAATTTTACAAAAATAAATTGAAACTAGAGATTGGTATCGATATTAGCTTCTCCGATGGTACTCTATTGTACTCTGTACTTCCATCCTCTTCCTTTAATTTAATCGAATAATTTTCTATATATATTAAATTTCAACCACTTAGCATCAATTTATTTGATCAAATTTTAAAGATAATTTTAAAGAAGCAAGAACATTGATAATCTGAATGAAGTTGATAGAAAATTCATTTTTTTTGTATACAATAATATCTAATTTTACCTCACAGTTCATATATTTTATCTTACTTTGTTATCATCTACATCTGCCATTGCAAGGTCTTGATAAGAGTCTTATCACTCGCGATAAGACTTATCACATGCACTGCTAAATGCATATCTCCACTCCTAGCTACCTACAATGAGTTTCAAAGTCATTCCTCAGTGGAGTGATAGAAGGTGTGAATGTGAATTAAGTGATGTAGAAGTGCAGGTGAGTAATTATCAATGCCTTTAACTGATTCTAAATTTCTAGCTACAAATAACAGCAGAAATGTTGTTCCATGACACTTATTAAGTTATTAATATATTTAGCTGATAGGCACATTCTGTCATATTTGAATGAAGGCAGATTATTATTTTTTTCATATAAGGTGTAGATATTCAGTGTGCCAAGTGATAGGTAGTATCTAGAATCTAGATACTTGTATATCTAGACAATCAATATAGATACATTTGTATCGACTGACGACTATACTTTAAATATTCCTGGACGTATTGTTTATCTGCATCGCTTTTTTTTCTATTTTACTCTGTTTAACAGAAATTTATTGATAGAAAATAGACTTAATAAGAATTTTAAAATTGTAGGAATAAAATTATTCAAAGAATTAAAATCTTATGGAACCTAACAATAAGTAGAAGTAAAATATTAAATTAAAATATCAAAATAAAACTGATGCAATGAAGATGCTCAGGATACTAGTTAAAAATGACACTGTTCAATGATATATCTAGAACAATACGAAATTATTTTGAAAGTTTCTAAATTTTAAATCTGACATGGGTTGTATTCTGTAAAATGTGAATTATCAATCTAAAATAAATAGAAGTCAATGAATTATCAAGCTATTATCAAGAATTATCAAGCTATTAGAAATTATCAAGAAAAACAAAGACAGATTTGCAGCCCTCGAAGTATTTCTAACAAAGTAATAGAGAAGTATTTTCAATTTTAACACTAATGTTTATTTTATTACAGTTCAAAACTTAAAATTTAGTTTTTAATATAATTTTAGTTGTCATCAAAAATCGCTTATCCAAAGAAAACGGGACAGAAAATATAAAATCATCTTTTGTTACTTGGTTAGAAATGTTTGAAGGATATCAAAGCTGTCTTTTATTTTGTTCTAGTATATATATATCATCATACACTTCCATTCTTTTGAAATTTACAAAAAAAAAATTATTTTCATAAAATCTATATAATCTCAGAAAAAAATTTCTAATTCGAAACAAATTATGCCAGCAAATTATTTTTCTTTTCAAAAACATAATTTCCCCCACCTTCACTGGATGTCACAAATAATATCAAAATATTGGATGTCTCACTTCTCAAAAATCTTTTTTATTTGTTGACAGAACAATCTGTCAACAAATAAACAAGTTTGTTGAAAAGTGAGTCTATCTTCTTAAACTAAATATTTTGATTTTATTTGTGACATCCATGTGATAATGACAATTTATCTTTTTGTCACATTTATTCGAGAGCATTCGGCAATATTTTGTAAAAATCGTTAACATCATCAAGAAGTTGGAATAGTCTGCAAGAGATATGAAATACCTATAGTAATTATAAATCTTATCAAATAGATGATGATCATTTTTACCAGCAGACTATTTAATTAGAATTAAATTACTGTATGGGAACGTACTTTATTCGACAGTGACCAGACAAAAGTGAACTAACTCGAAATAGATGTGTACTCTGTAGAGTTAGGGATATGCACTGGATGCAGGTAGTTTTTTCTAACAATTGTTTGTTAGTAAATTGTAACAATTGTATCTATCTTCTAAAAAATATATTATGAAAAGGTTGTCCTATCTTTAACATAATCTCTCTATAATAATCTATTGAATCTAATAAACATGTTTAATACTGAAATTTGAAATTCTAGTTTATACATTGTTAGAAACTAATGATCCTAGTTCATGTAGAGACACGAACTATGAACCGATCCAAATACTCCTTCCTAGTTCACGTCCATAATTGATTTAGGGACGTGAACTAGGAAGAGGGTAAACGTAAATTAACAATTTTCTTATAATGATAACAATTTATAAAAAAAACAAAAAAGAGTAGTGGAGAACCGGGAACATTCGGACGGTTTTTGTTAAAAACTGAAAAATTCGTAAACTTATTCGAATTTAACTATATAAAGATTTCTGTATGTAGATAAAACATCTTACTTCAATTTGTATTGTGACTGTTTTACAATTTAAACCTTCATTCGAAAGTTATAAGACAAAATGTAGGAGGGATTCGAGTGTCCGAATTCTCCTTCCTAAAGGGAGATTTCGGACAAGCTGTGAGGATGGTGTCCGAACCATTTTTATGGTTCGGACACCATAAAAATGGATAAAGCAATGGAAATTTGAGTAATTAAATGATAAGATTAAATTCGGATCTACTACTTTAATTGAAATAAACCATAATGACTTGTTATTCACAGTAATAATTCATTGTATTTGAAATTTCATCATAATTGTAATGATTGAACATTTTCGCCAAAAAAATATAGATAGCCCATGAATAATCACCGTGAAATTATTTATATATTTAATAGCTATACATTAAAAACAAATGGTATAACTATTTACTTTTACTTTGGGTAAAACTATTTCCTTTTTCTTGGAATTACGCCAAAAGTTAGTAAATTACATCTTAAATATTTCAGTGTCGATCTTTCTACTCCTCGTATTTCAGCAGCTTTTCTGACAGATAAAGCTTTTTGGAATTAATCAAATGCTTTTCGAATACTTTCTTTATTAGGGCTCTAAATTTTTCCTTTTATAATGAAAAGGCATGAATATGAATACAATCGTCAATTTGTAAATTAAAGACAATAATATCAAAAGTTGAAACTATAATAATATAAACGAATGCTATTTCAATTAGAATAACTAACTTTAAGTTCTGAATGTCATTCTTAATAAAAATTAATTCAATACATTGTAATGGTGGACTGAATCGGATACAGACTGAACCTCAACAGAAGTGTCTGATTCATCCCAAATGACACTTCAAAATTAAAAACAGCACCATCTTTTTTATTTCATTCGTATTATTTTTTTAACACACCAAACACAACATATAATATTGATATAATTCATACCTTTGAGATTGAGAATCAGTTTCGTTTTCATATGGCCCACACACGATCCAATTGTATCACGAAAAATTACATCAATATTGGAGAAAACAGTAATTTACATCTCGTAGGCGACACACTGCATCTCCACATGGAATTTTTCAAATAGCTGACGGTCAACACGCCGAACACATTCAATTGCAATAAGCGGTAGTTCCAACAATTATAAACATGTTTAAACGAGTTGTCTGAACCAACCCTATGTCCGAATGCTCCCGGTTCTCCCCTATCTATATTTGAATTAGTTAAATTGATTTTTCTTAATTATGATTACCTTCAATCTGATGAAACTGGTGACCGGTATATTCCGCCCCGCTATATTCCACTCTAGGTATATTCCACCTCGGTAAGTTCCACACCACTTTACTAATTAGGTTTGGTTAGTTATAAATATTATTCATTTATTAATATTTTATACAGGGTGTCCTACACTTTTGTTGCCAAACTTTAACATAAGGTTGCATTAGTCGAAATAAACACTTTTTATTCCATGAAGGTATGTTCTAAAATGCTTAGTTAAAGAGTTACAAGGTTAGGAAAGTAGTATCTGTACCATTTATTATTATTAGTTAACGTCATTTTTTTTAATGTTGCAATAAGAAATAAAACATTTTTAACAGTAATTATTAGGAGCACAAGAAACATAATCTTAAATTAGGTTACATGTTTAAAGAATGTGTTCAATTTGCCGCCCATTTGTTGCGATGCAGCCGTTCAAACGTTTGTCCAATGATTGGTGGACGCGAGCAAAGACACCAGGAGTTTCACGAATCCTTGCGGGAAAAACGTTTGAACGCTTGCATCGCAACAAATGGGCGGCAAATTAAACACATTCTGTAAACATGTAACCTAATTTAAGATTATGTTTCTTGTGCTCCTAATAATTACTGTTTAAAATGCTCTGTGTTTGGCTTCTATCAACATTAAAAAAAATTATGTTAACTAATAATAATAAATGGTACAGATACTACTTTCCTAACTTTGTAACTCTTTAACTAAGCATTTTAGACCATACCTTCTTAGAATAAAAAGTGTTTATCTAAACGAATGCAACCTTATGTTGAAGTTTGGCAACAAAAGTGTTGGACACCCTGTATAACACAAGGTAACTTGCATTTTCATCGTAGCAATTATACCTTTTGTTGATTAATCACAAGCTGTTTATTTTTCACTACATATGTGATAGAACAGCAGAAAGGGGGACTGCTCAATAGTCCGACGCCCCATTAGTACGACGCCTCAATAGTCCGACAGTTTATAAGGTTTATTTGAACTGTAACTAATTAAACTATTTCAAGGGATAAAGAGAAAAAGATTCAAGAGGTGAATCCAGTTTATTAGGGAATCTGTAATAGACAATAGTTTATATTAGAAGTGAAGTTAGTTACCACATCAAATATATTGTAATGCCAATGAATCACTATTTTACCTGCCCAAAATAAACCCTGCTCAAATTATAGTGAACACAGGTTTCAGAATTAGGTACTCAAGCTTTCCGTATACCGTACAGGTAAATAGAAGGCATTCTAAAGAAATGAGGTAGGTTAAAGTTAATAACTATTTTACAAAGAATATATCAAATATTCAATATTTAGGCAGAGACAAACCTTGAAATTTTAATACTTATGAAGTTTTATACGGTTCAAGAGTCTTACCATGGATGGTAAGACAAAAAGTTAGTTAGGAGTTGAAAATGAGCCGAAGCTCCATAAATGTATTAGCATACCATGGTACTTCAAGGAAATTGTTCGAACAAGGGAAACAGGATAGAAGAAAAATTAGTTTTAGTGGCTATTTATAGGCAATCTAAGGTTTTGTGGATATTAGGATTCCACAAGATGAGAGTTATCACTTTAAGTTGTGCACAGAGCGAAGCACGAGTAGATACTGCCTATAGCTCCAAGGAGCAACTAATTTATACACTAAATTAATGGTATAAATAGAAATATGAACATAATATTATTAATATGGATAGGTAATATATGAATTTAATAATATATGAAAATAATGGTACATGAACATAAATATAAAAAAAAATATACTGAAGGGGATTATTATTTCTAACAAGTTCCATCTCTCTGGGTTTATTTTTATTTTTTGCTTAAAATAAAAAATATGATTAAATAGGTATACTCAATTAATAACTAATCTGAATAATAAATTAATTTTTAATTTCTTTCACTTTTTAAATTTTATATTACTCTTTTATTTTACCTTATTTCTAATTGTAATTTATGATGCAATCCATCACTTTATTTCATCATTTAATGTAGTTTGTTGTATCCACTAGTTTGTTGTACTGCACACTTCGTGATTGTTTAATGACCTGGCAGGGGGGTTGGGGGGGGGGGGGGCGGTACGCCCCTCGATAATACAATATACATATATTTTATGTTAAATCAGTAATAAACTACAAAAGTATAAGACTAATGGGGCGTCGGACTAATGAATAGTAACCAGCAGAAAGAAAGCTTGTGTGAACGTTCTTTATCAGTTGAAATATTTAGAGTAGAATGGTTTTCAAATAAAATGGTGTTAAATGGTTTTTGATCGAAGACTTTTTTTACACCGAGGGGTTTTAGATAGGAAGGTGGGGATTATTGCACAGGGTTTTAAGACTGGAGAGATTATTGTCTTTTTTTACATGGAAAGATTTTAACCACGCAAGTGTTTGTCCTAGAATCAGAAACACCAATTTGTAAGCAAAAAGTGAAAACATTTAATGAGTTGCCTCTGACAGACGATCCGTTTCACACCATTTTCAACCATTGTTGTAAGAGCATACCTATATTGCAGTTTCATGCTAATTAAGAAGGAATTAATATTATCTTGCTCAACATGTAAAATTAAAATAACATGCCATGTTATGAATATTTGTATTTTTGTCTATTAGCATGAAATTCCAATTGACTTGAGCTACTTCTAAATATTGTCCAAATGTCTTAGGATATCGTCTGAGTTATTTTTTCATGGCTACGCAATATTTAATAAATGGCCACCTAAAAATAAAATCTTTGATTTTTTATTTTCACCTTAATGAGCATTGTCACAGAGGTGGAATTTACTGGGGTGTAATATACTAGGATGGAATATACCAGAGTGGAATGTACCAAGAACCACACCAACTTGGTGACATTACTTTGAGTTACTCCAAATTTCTGTTTAACCAATTTTGTGATAAACAGACTGACATATACGGCTTATTTTTAATATAATATAGATTTATAGATTATAATCTGTTAAAAAATGGGCAAAACATCTATACTAAAACATATTTGTTGATTAGACAAAAAACCAAGACCTGGTTGTTGAATTCCCAATTCCGATGAATTACCACGGTTCCATCTAGTAAATGAAATATTGACAGTATTCTGGTTTCTCTCTCTCGCTCTTAGTGCGGAGAGGGTTGGGTTAAAAAAATTTATTGCAAGTAAGAAGAATTTATTTTATTAATTTAAACCGAATACACAACTTTTCAAAACTGTCCAAAATATTTCACGATACCCTTTATAGTGTACATGTATGTGAACGCTCTAGCAATGAATTCATCCAATATATATAGTATAACAAATGGAAGATGGTGATTAATAAGAAACCAAATAATTCTTCTATATTCATTAATTTATGTTTTTTTTTTTCTTTTTACACTAGATTGTAATCCAGAGTAATGTCTCACTCGAAGGAAATGACCGAATTAGTAATACCTCACACCACTCTTAATTTACTTAGAAATGATCTTATGAAGTTCAAATGCGGACCTCTGGTCTATCGGACAATAATTCACTGGGGATTTGCCTTACCCAAGGATAAAAAAATTAAGGATCATATCAAGGATTTGAAAATTGGAGAAAGGATTGAAAAGAAAAACTTCCCAAAATGGTTAAAGGACAATGAATCAAAACTTAATTTAGATTCATTCTCTGACTTTGATATAACAGCACTGCATGATTTTATCCCTATTCTCTGTTACGATAAAATTGCTCAAACTGGTGGAGGCAAAGAGTATGATGAAAAAATTAATGATCCTAACTCTGTGGAAAGTTTGCTCAAAAAAATCAAAGCCTTCAGAAATGACGTGAGTCATGAATTTACTAAAGCTATGAAAGATTCTTATATTAATGAGATGAAAGACACCATGAGAAAATGTATCAGAGCTGCTGGCAATCTCTACGACAAAGATCAGAGTGAAATTGAGAGTAAGGTGAAACTTTTGGATAATGAGTTTGACGAAGTTCTCTTAAACACAACTCACTATTATGAAAATAGAGTGAAGTATATAGCTCAAAAAATCTCATCTGAAGTTCCCTCAAACATGCTAGAAATATATTCACCATACTTCTCTGTTCCTCTACCGGGTAGTTGGACAAAAAAATATACCTCTGATATCTTCCAGTGCTCTAACTTATCTGTAACTACTGAAGACAAAAAAGGTAATCCAGAATATAACAGAAATATCTTTCCTTGTACTGAAATTTATAACAACACAAATGACAAATTTGTTGTTATCAATGGACGTCCAGGTTCAGGGAAAACAACTCTGAAGCGAAATATGTGCCATGAGATTCTACAGACATCAGTTCTTGGTAGTAGACCGAAGTATGAAAAAATCGAGCAATTCAAAATCCCTATATACCTTGAGTGTAGAAGTGAGCAACAGACAAATCTTGCCAAATTTCTCAAAGAATATCTCAAAAATTTCCTTCATTCTGAGGATGACATCTACGAAGCCTTCAAAACTGTTGAAGGTTTAGTATTTCTCATTGACGGCTACGATGAAATTAATAACAATTGTCGACAGCTTGTCGATAGCATCATAGATTTCTGTAGAGATTACAAGGCTAGTTGCATTGTTTCTTCTCGAGTTGATGCTGGATATAATTTCGTCAACAAGCTCCAAAGAAAGAATTTGAAATGCACAATAATGTTCATCGAACCCATCAGTGAATTGAGCGACCAAGTGAACTTCCTGAAAAGCTATGCTGATAAGATGGATGGCTCTATTAACACTAAAAAGCTGGTCAATAGTTTCAAGAATCTAACTGCAGCTGCTAAAGAAATTTTTTCCTCTCCCATTCTTTTAGCATTGTTCATCTCCTTATTTGTGCATGATCCAGATTCAGAGTCTGAGATGAAGAATGAACACAGTGCTTACGAAGCAGTTCGAACTAGTTTCCTACGTGAAATGGAGGACAAGTTGGAAAATGTTCATAACCCGAAAGGAAGAGCTGCAGATGTTGCTAATGTGCTGTGTAAATTCTGTCTTAAATTCTTCAACGCAAAGAAATACTACCTTGATGAAACAGAATATTTGAAAATGGTTGCTGAATGCGAGAAACTAGAGAATATGTCTAAGGTTAATATTCCCAACTTACTTTCTTGCATCTTGATACCAGAACACTCGTTTAAGTTCTCCCATACATCTTACCAATTCATGCACAGCACTATTCAGGAGTTCTTTGCAGCCAAATATGTTAGCGAGAACATTAGAGAGTTTCTAGATGACTTGAGTTCAGAGAGTCAATCAGAAGATAGACAACTACCAACGCTTTTACATGCATTGGAACTTAACGAAACACAGTCTGATATTGAAGAGGAAATGAAAAGGTGAGTTATTTTTTAAAAATATCTAAATAAAACATTTTGAAACATTCATTCAATTTGTTAGGGATTTGATGTCAGCTTCGAGCAAAGAAATTGTATATGAACTCTTTATATCCTATATTCCCCACTCTGCACCCTATGTGGTGGAGGAACATATAGTATCCAATAAAATTGTGTTCCTTCAATAATTAATGATTTTTATACTCATTATCTTTATGCTTTTTATTGTAGCATATATAATTATACAGGGTGTCCGACACTTTCGTTGCAAAACTTTAATATAAGAGAGCGATCGTCGAAATAAACACTTTATATTCTATGAAGGTATGGTCTAAAATGCTTTAAAGATTTACAAGGTTAGGAAAGTTAAGAAAGTATCTGTACCCATTTATCATTATTAGCTAGCATAATTTTTTTAATGTTGCGATAAGAAACAAAACATTTTTAACAGTAGTTATTATGAGCACAAGAAACATAATCTTGAATTAGGTTACATGCTTACAAAATGTGTTCAAACTGCCACTCATTTGTTGCGATGCTGGCGTTCAAACGTTTGTCCAATGATTGGTGGACGCGAGCAAAGACACCAGGAGTTTCACGAATCCTTGTGGAGGCTTCAACAATCCTGCCAATCAGTACTAAAGGTAAACAAAACAATCTTGATATTTGATATCGAGGAACACGCAGAAAATTTGGATGAAAATTAATTCTAACCCCTGTTACTTTCATGCATTTCGTTTCCTTGCCACGGTTTTTTTACTTATTGTAAAAAAATTTTACCCAACTTCAAGTCCTTGTAAATCTTTAACTAAGCATTTTAGACCATACATTAATAGAATATAAAAGTGGCGACGCTCGCCACCTTATGTTAAAGTTTGACAACAAATGTGTCGGATAAATATAACATCACCAATAATCGAAAAAAAATTAATCAGTATGTTCATATTACTCAATAGTGTCTACAAACTACACACTACCACAAATAATAAACTACACATGAACGGGAATGAACTATAGACACGATACTTAACTACACATGCATGCGCCCAACTTATACAAAGTGTGAAAAGATAATAATTAAAATGAATAAAAATGTTATTCTAAAATACAATAAAAATGTTCCAATTATAGATGTGTTTATTTTATGCTCAACAGGTATGGTAATATCATCAAACTTCTGATATTGGAAATTTTATCAAATGGAGAGCTGTTAAAATACAGAAGCACCTTTACTGAATTGCTGAAGAAATACTTCAAACCAAAGGATTATTATCCTGATTATCACCTAGATTTCATTCTCTCATCAGACAATAATGCAGACATCATCAGTATCATGTCTGACTGCATGAGAGGATATAAAAGGTTAAACTTAAAGTACCATAAACACATCAAACCCATGATTAAAATGATGCAGCAAATGAAAACTGGAATCAAGATTAATTTTAGTTCATACGAGGTTGCAAATACTCATCAAATAATCAAATTATTGGCAGTGCTGGGAGATGACAGCGAAATTGGGGTCAGATTACATCATAGCTATGACAATTATCAACCACTAGAGGAAAGATTCTACATTCAGCTCAAGAATAGCAAGTAAGTTATTTCCGTTGTTAATCATTTTATCTGTATTTAAATTTGAATAAACTACACAGTGTGATTCAAGTAGAGAGTTAGCTGTATTAAAATAAAAAGTACGGTAACAACTTCTTGGTTGATTTAAATTGGTAATAACAGAAAGAAATAGTTGACAAGATAGAATCTACGAGAATTTCAGTCATATTATTTTTTAATAAAATCGAAGATAAGGTTATACACCAAAACATTCAATTTTTAATAATTATTTTTTAACAATTTCTTCATATTCTTTCTCATTTCAATTTAAGGTGCAAGATAACTAGATTCACAGCTTGCATTTCATCAGAAGAACATCTCTCCATTGCGGTAAGAGTTCATAGAGGTAATAGACTGGATATCAGCTCTCCGTCAGTCTCAGACTTCAGCTTTGCAGCCTTAGAAGAATTCAGAGGATACTTAGGTGAGTGTATCAGCTGTGTTACTTAAACACAAATATTTATTGACAATTAATAAATCTTTTATTATTTAAAAATCTTCGTATTATTATGTAAAATTATAATTCTTCTTATTAATTTATATTAATATTGCAAAACGTCCTATTAATTTATACAAATAGTGTAGTCCTTCATATTCAATTTATTAAATCCTAAGATGACTAGAATATTAGTTAATTAATAAAATGATAAGTGTTTATGCAGAGCTTTCTAATGATTTAGGAAGCTTCGTAGCTACTTCATAATTTTATTAAGCCTATCACGACATTAACCCTTTCGTAGAAGCTGGAACATTTGTGTATACCCAGTAGTTTCATTTATTTATAAAAGGACTATATATGTCCTATTTTCTCCCCGAAATGCTTGAAACACGCTTGCATGGCTGTGAAATCACTCTGCTGCACTGTATGAACAACTTATGGCAATATTGCACATTGAGTGTGGTATTATGTACAATGAAAGAAGGAGGTGTACTGAGTCATCTCCAAAATGTTAGTTTATTTACGAAATATTCTAACTTATAACCATTTTTCAGAAAGAGTTTATAATTAAGAATTTTTATATAATATCTCTAATGACATAAAATTTATACGATCATCATAATATAGGCAAGGAAAAAGAGTAGATAATATTGATATCAAATATAAAAATACACAGTTCAGCAAATATGGACCGATATGACTTAGGAGAAGGATCGAAAAGATGTTAAGGCACCATATGAGAAGGTATTACTCTCGCGGAATTGATTTTGACTTCCTTTTAGTACTCATATACATTTCTCCATATTGTCAATATTTTATATAAGGAATAGTTATATGAATGTTCTTAAAACCGTGAAATAAATCTGTTTTAACTGTACCTTCAATAGTTGTTAAAATATACGAATTTAAATTTGGTAGACTTTATTGTGGGTCACCCTGTATTGTGAAAGCTTCACGAGCGACTCACAGCAGCAGACTGATTCTACAATGTATATAGAAGGATTAAAATAAAGTGAGACCAACACAAAAAATTATTTTTCTTTTGTAACTGATAATAATTGTACACAGAAAATAAGATTAACATAGAATTAATAAACGGTCACAAATAATGCAGCAATAACATTATATATGAGTTAATTAATTAAGTTAAAGTAAATACCATTGATTATGTAGAATATTGTAAAGTAATTTATACACTTATATGTAAGTAAATAAATATGTAATTTCATCTTGATGGATGAGATAAATTTGTTTACCTTTTTAATAATCAATTTTTTTTTTCGGCGAAAGTGTCGTTCGGCGAATGTGTCGTTCGGCGAATGTGTTTTCGGCGAATGGACCGGTCACCATGAAGGTTGTCAGATCATAGCTCCGATCATATATCTATACTGAGCCAAATTTTTCTGGTCAGTGGGGTAAAATTGGAGGAACACACTAGGTGCTTGAGCGTTACCACATATAGACCCATATCTAACATATACTGTGTCTGTATGTGCCATCTATGTACCACATCTAATAGCTAATGTGTGTTAGTGTGATTGCAGGGATAGAGAACCATCAGAAATACTCAGCAAATTACATATTACTATAAACTTTCATGAATGACATAATGTTATTAATGGAGACTAAGAAAAATTTGGAATATTGCAATTTAAAATATTGTTTAATGAAAAAAGTCTGGAAGTCTTAGTTATTCAGAACATACAAAAATATTTTATAGCTCTAATAAAGTCTTGTTGCGCTCAAACTCCACAGTCAGTCTTTTAAGGGTTAAGCAGCCAAGACTATATACTGAAGGAAAAAAAACATACATCTAGTTTGTTATTTGGGTAAAATAATCGAATATAAGCAATTTTAAAAATTCGACCCCCTTGAAAAATATAAAGTTTATTTCAGAGTTTGTGAATAAACATACGTATAGATTTATTTATGTTGGAATTATTAATCATAAGAAGCATCGTGTGAAACATAATGGAAATTTTCATATGTAAATTACGTTCCTGTTCGAAAATGTAGATTGAACTAAGTTTTATTCTAGTTGTCTCTAAATAGTGTCTAAAGTGATATGAATAAAATGAATTTAACGATTAGACATTATTTAAACAGTTTTAAAAACAGTTTTCTTTCGATTGGTTTTTTATAATCGCCTAAAAAATACTAAAGAGAGAATAGTAATGTGCTAAGTAATTTGTAATCAGTTACTACTTTTTTAACTGACATTTTTTTTTCAGTCATATTATTTTTATTTACTTTAGTGGTAAATCACTCTATTTTCATTGCAGTACTGAAGGTCAAATACACTGTTGGCTGCTTCAGCACTATGAGTAATCCTATTAGAGCAGGAACCGATCTGAGGATTGAACACATACCTGCTGATGGCAAAGAACAACTCTACAGCATACTTAAAAATCTTGGAGCAAAACAGTGAGTAATATTTAATTTACAACTTCATAGTTACAGATGTGAAAAATGATTTTAAATAATATAGTTAAATAGAATTAAAGTTCGATATTCACATCTAACAAACTGGAACTTATATTTTTCAAACAATTTTAAAGTTTGTCAAATTTAGTTTGTAGTTTTACGTTTTTTTAGTACAATATCACATTTAACATATTACAAGACTTTAATAGCTACTTATCACGTAATAAATAACAAACGACTAATTAATTACTTGATAAAAAACGTAACTTACTTATCACGTGATAAATAAAGTAACTTACTAATTACAGATTAAATAACGTTATAAACATTCTTAACTCACTAGACTACTCCCTTAATATTTTAACTGTGTTATTAGTAATTTAATTTGACTTTTCTCTTTATAAATATTTAATGATCAATTAAAACATTAATTCGTTATATGTTTTCATTTGTTTGTCACTATTTATTTCCGAATAAATTATTTTACATAATCATATCCATATGAAAATAATGAAGTTGGTAATTTATTTTTCTTTAACTAATATTGTTAATTTAAATCACTAAATTATCAATACTTTAAACTCTAGCATTGGGGCTAATTGTTATTCGTTTCCCCCTCACTAATTACTTCTTTCTTTTCAGTTTCCTCAGGCTACACTTGGACCATTGTCATCTGACAGACACTGACGCCAATGAGCTGCTGAACCAATTACATAGAGAGAAAATAAGAACAGGATGGGGAACAAGAACTGAAGTGGAGAAGAAGAGGTGAGGATGGTGATTGAGTCAGTGCGAGGCTGGTGATTGATTGAGTGTGAAGCTGGTGAGTGAGTGTGTGAGGCTGGTGAGTGTTAGTAAGGCACTATTATTTATTTGATACTCATTTTTTTACAAAGAATAGTTTTTTTAACCAAAAGATATGATTGTTTCTATCTTTTTTAAACAATTATTATAATTTATTTTCATGTATGTTAAATGTACATGCGATTATTGACAGCTGTAGTTGAAATTGAGCCAAAGTGCTACTACATATAGATTCCAATAAAAATCATTTAGAATTATTTTAAAAAAGTTAATTATTAATATTTTTCTCAGAGCTTCTCAACTTAAAACCTTAGAGTGATCAGTAAAAATTATTCTCAAGCTAGATTATACAGAGTGTTTCGCATGTGCAAGTGATGAGTTGCGAGTGAGAGTAAAAAATATTGCGAGTGGGAATTGTGCGTGGGATTTTCTTTTTTGCCTTCGATTACGTAATTCCCATACTTTTAATTTTGATGAGAAAAAAATCTGAATGCGTTTCATTGTTCAATTTAGTTAGATTCCTGGTTAGGCTTACGTATGGTAATAAGGTTACTAGGTACCTAACTAAGTAACTATAGGCTCATTATCTCTGACAGGACAGATATTCTTATGAAACTAAACTAGTAACCTAACCAGTCTAGTTAGTTAGCTACTACCTACCTTGTTAAAAATCTGAAGCTGGAGCCATTCAAAATATAGAATAGTATTAATTTCTGCTTATTTTCTAGGTACCTACCTTACTAGCTAGGTATAGGCTTAAGAATTAAGAACCTATCTACCTACCTATTGCTAGTTAGTACCCACCTAATTAGATAGCTACCTTACTAGCCCGCTACGTTGGTAGGTAGCTACCTAGCTAGGCCTAACTAAAAAAAATTATTACCTATGTAAAGATAAGAATAAGCCAGTAAGCAAATTTGTAAGCCAAAATTTCATGGAAAATCTGATCCAATCCATCTTTGCCTTTTTTTTTAAAGGGAAAAGAAGTACCTAGGTAGCGAATTTCTTACTTGCATTTTAGAAATTCCCACTCGGATTTCAAAATACTCACTCACAATATCTCTTTTTGACTGTCACTCGCAGTTTTGCACTCGCATATTTCCACTCGCACTCGCTTTTTTTGACTCAATACTCGCTAATCGCAGTTCGGTGCACCTCGATTATACAATGGGCAGTCAATAAAAGTTTATCAACCTCAAATGAGGGTCAAGTTATACCTAGTATTATTGAAGTATATATTGGTGAAAATAATCCACATTTTTCTATATATTTCTCTTGTATTTAAGAGGTAGGATTCATCACCAGAATATCAATAATGACTTTATAAACTCACTATTAATTTTAATAAAAAGTTAGGAATATTCGGAAAATATTGAACTATTTTCTTTGTTTAATATTGGACAACCAAGAATTGACAGTTTTAACATTCAGAAAAATGATTTTAACTATTCAACCTGCTTCTTCACACTCTGTACCTGTGTGAAATACATCCAGCCTAATCTTTTTTTCTTAGTTTAACCATTATGTGCTAAGTTTAATTAATGTTACTTAGTTCAATAATAACACATTTGTTTACAGGTTGCACAAGGACAAATCGAGACACTTGGAACTTCATTTGGTGAGTGAGAGAGAAGTGTAATAATTGAAGATTTACAGAAGAAACAAATTGATTATATTTTATTGACTATATTATTTTTTAAATCCATTATATTTATACATACAATATTTTTTTAAACAAATTATGTGTTCTTCATGCTGATACTAAAATACTGCATACATGTCAATATCATGATATGAACATTTTAAAATTAAAAACTCTATATTGAATCTTAAATTTTGTTTTGCCCAATCTATACAGAGTGGAAATTTGTTGGTTTAAGTAACAGCTATACACACTTTAATTTGAAATTGACCAATTTTCTGTGAACGAGAAAAAGGGTTTACCTTAAATACTTTATGTAAAAGTCAAATGGTTTACTTTAGACCTCTGAAAACAAATCAAGGGGATTTGTTTTACCATACCATGGTCAAAATAGAATATCTGACATATCGAGTAATAACATATATTTCAAAGATAAAAATTATAAATACAATAAAATAAAGATAAAAGAAACTAAACTATCTCATCAATAAGGGAAACCCTAATCAGCATCGGTATAATTTTTATTAATTTACATGGTAAGACTAACAATTTACCATTAATGTTGGTATCAATTCCTTACTTGTGATTATTACTAAATTTTATTAAGCTTGACAAAGTATTCTATGGTCGAGTCAAAGGTTGAGGCCAGAATTTTCTTAAGGATAAAACTAGAAATTTTCTTCAACTGGTTTATAAATGTTCTAAGTACTTCTACTGAACATACAGATCATGTTGATCTGAAACGTTTAGGGTTCTATGTAGTACCAATTAGAAAATTCCAATTATATTTTTTTTTCAGAATGTGTATTAGATATTTTGTTGTAAATACATACATAAGTAGTGAGATATTCGATGGTTTCTGTGATGTCGAGTTGGTATTTTGTAGAATAGTACTAAAAACGCAAATAATTATTGAAATTCCCGTACCAACAGGTAGAAAGTGAAGAAGAAGAGTGAAGAGTTTGGAGGGAAAGAGAAAGAAGAGGAAAAGAGAGAACCCAAAGAGGGGGATTGAAAGAGAGGGAAGAAAAAGAGAGCGAAGAGGAAAAAAAAGTGGAAAGGAAAGAGGAGAAAAAAAGGAAAAGGATCAAAGTTCAATGGGAAAATATTAAGATTCACATTCAACAAAATCTTCAAGAATTGAAGAGTTCTAGAGTGAAGGACTAGAAAGTAAAGAGTAACTCTTTCTCTACAAGTTTCTGGTATAAAATATATAACTGTATCCTAAAGGTGTAAGAGTTCACTTATTAAGTTAATCTCCAGAATTATAACTATTAATTTAAATGCTGATTTTGAATGAGTTTGATAATAGATGTTAAGTTAAATATGGATTATTCATGGTTCTTTTTGATTATTTTTTCGTGGGTCATTTAATTTTTTTTAACATAAACTGAATGCAGTTTTTTAAATTATTTCCTATTATATATTATCTTTAGTATCTGCGTGCAGGTTTTAGAAAAGAAAAATATATCTCTGATTATTGATGTTACTTTCAATAAAGAATCGATAATTTTAATATATAAATCTTATTTCATCGAAGTGATCAGATTAATAGGTATGTAAAAGAATAAGTCAATTTAAATTTACTTAATTTGCTGCTTACCTAGAACGGGAGTTATTGCTTATGGAAACTATTGAAATATACCCTGTGTATTAATCAATGAGCTTTGCTTTTTAATCTTAAGAACTTCAATAATAATTATTCACTTCATTGGTTTTAAAATACAAGAAATGTTATAAATTGTTTATGATAGATATAAAGTTGTACTTGTTAAGTGTTTGATTAAATTTAGAATAAATGAATTATAAAATCTAAACTTTATTTTCTTCCAAAGAAAATAAAGCACCGTTTCCCTGCTGGGCACGAGTGCTGCTCTGAGTGCCAAAATAGCACTGAGTGGTGCCTTTGCCCACCCCTGCCCTAATCTGAAGGTTATTCAACTGATACAACAGGGACATAACTTACCTTAACGATGAACATTACCTTTCACATTAATTTTAACTAATAGTGGAAAATAAATGAGTTTTGGATTGACTATTTGGATATTAGCTACATAAGAATAAAATATCCAATGAATAGCCATTTTATATCATATAGATCAGAGGTAAGGAATAATACATAAATTAGAGTATCTGAGTAGGTACCCTAAACACTGCTGAAAATTTGGTTTCAAACCCGTAATCAGTGAAGAAGCTAAAGAGAACTTTCTTGTATTTCTCAACGTAAAGTGACGAATTATATAATTTTTGGGAACTGTCGTTGGAGAGAATGAACATTCTACCTGACAAGGAAGGCGGGTAGAAGTCGTAAGGATACTGATCGATAGACTTATAGTATCTACTGCTTTTTCCTCTAAATGGTCTAGCTATGACGAGATTACCAGCCCACAGGTCTTCACTGGAGCTATGGACAAGACGATTAGGAGCAATTGTAGTAGAAAAATAATTCAGAGGATTTTGGATGAATTTTAAGACATTAGAAATTGATTCGAGGTAATTGTCATCAACGAATGTATAATACTCGACGTTTTTGCAGTGCATGGTCCAATCGAATGCCATAGAAGTTTTTAAAATATTGTTTAAATAAGCATCTTGGAAATTAGCCTGAATGATGTCGGTGATTTTGCGAATTTACTCTCTGGATATAACCATTTATAAAAGTGCATTCCAACAAAAAATACCGTTATAATGACGTTTCCTTCGTAGATACCCTGTCTCCCCAGGTTTCTCTTATAACATCTCTCCTTGGGTGATTCTTTAAAACACTTATCACTAACAGAATAATATTTACTCCTTATTGGTTTAAAATCGTACTGTACACTATTAAATGATGAATAATTGAAATGGAAATTCTCTGCAGGTTTGTCGTTTGCTTTCATTCTTAATCAATTTTGTCACATGTAGTAGAATAGACTTCCTTTTAACAGAATATCTTCGGTATTATTTTTCGAGGTTCCCATTAGTAATTCACTTTTTTCGAAGATACTTTACTATCGAATGGATTTCTACCAATGTTCTGCTTGATATACACAAGGTGAAACCCCATCAAGTATTTGATAACTATTTAGATAACACGATATCATTGATAATTAAAATAGAGCCCAAAAATGTTTTGACTTGAAGAAATGATGAAACCGAGGTTTATAGACCGCCATATATCTATTGTATTTTTTCCAAAATTTAATTTTTCTCTCCACTAATAATGTTTATAATAGAGCTTCAGAATCGCTTTAAAACAGATGTACACCAACACAAAGAGCAGATTATAACTGAATGTATTTATATATTTACATTACTATTATGCTCAATTTCCAAGTGCTACACATGACTTCTCTGCGTATGTGTATAGAGAGAGAGGGTGAGAGAGTGGCATGGAGGCATATGTGTTGATAGAGAGAGAGTATAGGCAAAGATATTATACTACAATAGGATAAGATAAGACTACAATAAATTTTAATTTCAAAAGTGTTTGCACTGCTATCTAGTTTCAAAGCCTGGAAACAGAATTGAAATGTAGTTAGGACACAATCTAGGTGGCGTCATAACATCTAAAGTCTAAAATCATATCTAAGACAGTTGATGAACGTAATATTATAAAAAAAACCTGTAAATTATATCCATTATAAAAACCAGCGATGTATCCATGTTTTTCACACTGCTTAACCCTTAATTTTCTATTTGTATATGTTGTCTTGTTGACATCACGGTTACAACTTACTCGATTTGTGACAACAGTTAATAAAGCATAAGGGGAACAATGGGACAAAAAAAAACACAAAAAGATAGATGTCTGTGATGGTGGAGGGGATGATAATAGAGAGAATACTGAGGAGTTGATTGGGATATAGGAGTGGAGTAGTGAGGGTGCCGATGCTTTTTTATGCTGATTATGGCCTGCTAATGGCCAGAACAGTGAGGGAAGCAGAGCCGTTGATAGAGATACTGGAGGATAGTGCAAGGAGGTGTGGTATGAAGATTAATAGGGAGAAGAGCAAGAGCTTTATTTTAAATGGAGGAGGAGAGGGGTTGGAGGAGGTAGGGGAGGTGGGCGGGTGGCAGGGGTTGGTGTGGTGGAGGAGAAGAGATATCTTGGGGTGCTGGAGACAGCAATGAGGAAACGTATGGAGTTATAAGGGAGAACAGTTGGACGTGGCGAGGAAGATGGCGAATGTGACCTATTCTGTGGTCGGGAGATCATGTAACAGAGTTCTGATAGGGAAAACCTTCTGTAAGAGTTTAGTGCTCCTGAGGTGTTGTGTGAACCATCGTATGCACCAATTGTGACACTCCAGGGTGAAGTAGGTAGTTCATCTGTGAAAGTGAGGAACATGAAGGGCAAACTAAAGTTTGCCAGATATGTATTGGAGACGAAGAATGTGGTGCTGCGGGTGGTGTTTGAGAGGATGAGAACTGGAAGATGGATGTGTCCCTGGATGAGATTGGTAAGCACCTACTTGGAGGAGCTTGGCATGGGTTGAGGGGAGCTTGGGGAGATTCGGAAATGTGATATAGTGAGGAAAGTAGACGTATGTAAGAAGAACAGGTGGAGGATGGAGATGAACTGGAAGTCAACACTTGTTCACTATATAGGATGAAAAATGGAACAGGGTGTGGGGGGGGGGTCGTACGACAACAGCTGGGAAGTACAGTTGCTCTTTTGAGTGAGTAGCAACACTTTTATAATGGGGTGGAGGTCAAGGTTCTGGGGTGGTGAAGTTGGGTTTAGAGTGCGTGGAGCGGAAGAGGAGACTTTGGAACACTTCATACTTGAGTGCCCAGAGTTTGAGGGAATCAGGGGTTGATGTAAATTGGAAGTTTGGACAATGGAGAGATTTGGAGGTTTTTGGAGGTGGCGTGGATGGCCAGGGCGAGGTTTGTTGGTGTGCTGTCTGTGGGGTGAGGTATGTAGGATGGGTAAGGGGGGGGGGGGGTTGTTGGTAAGATTCTGCGGAAGGTGCTTGAGGGGAGGTGAGGTGAATGAATCGAGCTGGTGGCGATGAGAAACCAACAACGACGAATTAATTCTGTAGTGATCTGCAATCACTAGCTTTAATAAATATTCACGGAATAGAAGAAATATATTGTAATCACTAGCTTAATTAATTATTCTCACAATAATATGAAATTAATACTTTATATGAATGTTATATTAATTCATTGTATATTCAATCTATTATATAATTAGATTTTCACTGTTAGATTAAATTACTATGTTCTTATAAATCTAATGATTTGCTTATCTTTGTTGGTGTATATTCTTACTCTGTAATATTAATCATTGAAATTTTAGATATTGTCAATACCTTTCTTGTAATATATTATTTTTGCTATATTCATATTGTAATAATTATTATGATGTAATGATGCTTTGCTTAATTATGTTGTTATACTTTTCTGTAAAACTTAATTTTTATTTTCAAATTTTTATCATTGTATTTACAGGTTTCTACACTTTGACTCTACCACTAAACATACACAGTCTTACCCTTTGTAAACAATTATTCTGGTGAATATATTACTTTTGTGTTGGTTTAAACTTTATTTCCAACCTTCTACCAACCAATTTTAAGATCAAATCAAACGAACAATTATAGCAAACAACCATCTAGCAACCACCATCAACACTGAAATTCCATTTCCACAGATCTTCTATTTACTATGGGCAAGATATGAACAATAAAAATCCCATATGTAATATTGATTTTCCATTAAAAAATGAAACTAACTACAGTAAAACTTCTGAGTTATGAAGTTTTTCGTTATGAAGCACTCGAGTAACGAAGGACCTGAGTTATGAAATGCACCTGAGTTATGAAGTATTTTTTTATGTCTAAACTATAGAAAACGATATACGTCATGAATTTCGTCTTAGTTATCCTTCAATGACCATAGTTTTTTCGAAGATTTTAATCATAGAAAACTATTAGTGTCCCTGAAATGTGAAGGGGCTCTGAGTTATGAAGATACCATTACTTCATAACTCAGGAGTTTCACTGTAGTATGCCATCATAGTTTCTGTTTACTAGAAAATAATTAAATAAAAAAAAAATGTCTCATTGTATACCAGCACTGGTGAACAATGGGACATTGTTCATTGTTGAGGTTATAGTCAAATTTCAAAATCGAATTATCTCCTATGTTGTCCCACACTTAGTTCGTTCATATAATATCATTTTAATGTCCTATAGCTTCACCGATACCATGTCAGGAACATTTGGAAAATGAAACTTATCGCCTTACATCAATATTTTGTATTCATCTATTTAACCTTTAAATGGTTTCGTAAATTACACCAACAGAAAATGTTTTAGAAGTCGCATCAATAATGGGAGTGTGCGGTGATTGGGAAGCGTTCGGTAGGGGAAGTTCCCGAAGATTGGGTATTATCTGGTAGTGGGTAATATTTAGTAATTGGATATAGTATCCGATGATTGAGTAGTGTTCGGCGATTAATTATATAGTGTCGAGTGATTGGGAAGTTTTCGCTGAGGGCATATTTTTTCTATCACACAGAAATTAATTCCAATAAAATAAGGTGGCGTGCTGCGTGTGTATTCACGAAAAAAAATTTCCTTGGCACAGGTTAATTCCCTGACCGCTGACCTACATAAAGTTTTGAGTCAAATTGAAAGGAATAATCTACTGACCGCTAACCAATTTAAAGTATCGAGTCAGTGAGTCATATTATATAAAATTATGCATTGACCCGCGAAGAAGTTAAAAGAGCCATGACCACAAGTGTATAATATCCTGACCACTGACCGAAATTAAATTGTCCTGACCATTGACCAAGGGTATAATTCCTTGACCACTGACCGAAATTAAAAAAGGTCCTGACTGTTGACCAGGGGTATAATATAAATCCTGACCACTGACCGAAATGAAAAGTCTTGACAATTGGCCAAGGGTAGGTATAATTCCTTGACCATTGACCGAAGTAAAAAATCTTGACCATTGACAAGGGGTACAATATCCTGACCACTGACCGAAATAATAAGTCCTGGCCATTCACCAGGGGTATAATATCCTGAACACTGACCGAAATAGAAAGTTTTGACCATTGACCAGGGGTATAATATCCTGACCAATGACTGAAATTTGAAAAAAAACTGACCATTGACCAAGGGTGTTCCCTGACCAAACTCAAACCGCCTTGACCTGTGGACCACTGATCAAGGGTATAATTCATGGACCACTGACAAATTGAAACAGCGGACATGATCCTTCCTGTTTTAATTTAAGTAACTAACAAACTAACCTAGGTAGGTTTTAACTAACAATCATAGGTAGTTAGTTACTACCTATAACCTAGGTCCAAGGTAGTTAGTTACGAACTATAACCTAGGTATTTTGTAACTAAATAGATAAAACATACTTTTTGAGCGAAGCGAAAAAGCTTCTATTAGTTAGCAATACGAGTCCTAAGTTAAACTTATTCCATATGCCGTAGGACTTAATTTATTTTCCCATTATTACGTTTTTTTGACCATTTTTAATGAAATTGTCTTAAATTCGGTGTTTAATTGCTATTAATTTGCTCATTTATGGTATTTACTTAGTATTATAACAGTCTTAATGAGTAATTGCACCATATTAGTTTAGTAACTGATGGTACTGCGATGTAGCACTTTAAGCTCCGCCCCTTTATTTGGAGATGCTATGGTTCTGTGAGCCCGCGTAAATCATTGCGGCTTTAACAAAAGGTTTCAGAGTGGGGGAAGAGGTGGTAATATAGTTTAACTTAAGACTCGTATTGGTAACAAACTGAAGCTTTTTCGCTTCGCTCAAAAAGTATATTTGTTAGCAATACTTCGTCCTAAGTTAAACTTATTCCATATGCCGTATCTCTTTAGAACAGCCAGAGACACTAGGTGCTTGAGTTTTAATGCCACGTATTTATGTTTTATTTCAAAATGGTAGTATAATTTCCATTTATTTTATTGACAACATAAACAAAATGAAATAAAAATATAACATTCCTTCTAAGAACAACTTTTCTGGAAATATTTTCAAAATTATTATTAGAGACTAATTAAAAAGTTTGAAAAACTTAATTGGTTTGTGGAAGAATGATTGATCTTCCAGCGACGCATAGAGGCAGTTTTGAATCCACATTTACACAGTAAGTATTGATAAAAGGGTTTGGTGAAGACCAAAAACCGCTCTTCAATATTTCACTCAAATTTGTACCTCTAGACCAACTAGCACTAAATGCAAACTTTCGTAAGTCGTGGGGACGACCTTTGAAACTGCCATCTATTTTACTAATGGCTTTTGAAATCCAGTAATGTATACGTCCACCACCCAGAGGTTTACCGGTTTTTGGGTGCAAAAAAAGATGTCCGTGGTGATCATTATCTTGTGAAACTGACACGTATTGGGATATAGCTGATGCAGGACATAGAGGATGATTACTACAGAGTTTTGGAAAGCACACTGGAGGTGGGGTTTTGTTGTGAGTTTGATTCTTAAAAAGAAAATTTTTGCGGAGTGGTATAGTGATGTTTGAGTTAGTTTCAATAATACCTATCCTAGACATTGCGTGCAATTCGGATGACCTGTTACCACTAGCTAGTGCTGTCAAGAACAGGGCTTTATACAGCTTCATCTCGATTGAAGACTGGACTCTAAATTCCTTGCTGGATAGTTTTTCGAGGGCATGATTCAATGACCACTTTGATAATAGTTGTTGTCTAGGTGGGTTTTGTAGAAAAAGACTCTTAATCAACAGTGAGAAGTCTTTATCTTTGAAGTTGATTCCAAATGCCTCGCTTAATGGCCAAGCAAGTGAAGTTTTCTATTAAAACTGTCCTTGGAGATAACTTGAGTCTCTTATGTGCAAATAATAGGAAGCGCAAGATTGTCCTCTTGTTTATTACTAAACAGTTCATAAGAAGCCATTTAATGAATGCTTTCCATGGGGCTTCTGCTTGCTTCATAGATGATTTTCTGTAAGCCTTAATTAAATTAGTGGCCAAGAGTCTTCCTCTAGTTGCAGACAGAATTTTGGTTAAAAACGATAAGCGGTCCATTTTGCGCATCCATTGGACACGGACTTTATGTCTTGCCCTTGGATTGTTTGAACTAACGGTCCTCTTATGTGTAAATGTTCTACAGATTTTTTCAACAGACCTGCAAACCATATTGCAGTTGGTTGCCACGGTGCTATGAATATCCCTTTCCCCTTGAAGGATTGGAGATGTGGTAGGAGCTGAGGAATCATTCTCACTGGTGGAAATATGTAGATGTTGTTCCATCTGTTCCAGTCCACTGTCAACACATTTGTTGCTACTGCTTGTGGGTGTTGGAAATTAGAGATGAACATTGGTAGCTGCGTATTGAGTGGTGTTGCCATCATGTCTATGCTCAAGGGTCCGTACCACTCGTAAATTTTTTGAAAAACGTGTCGTGGTAGGCACCATTCTGTTGGTAGTGGTGTGGTCCTGCTTAATGTGTCCGCCACCACATTTAATTTCGATTTGATCCGAGTGGCTACGAGAAATATATTCTTCTCTAGACATAGGTTGATGAGGCGTTTTATTTCTTGCAGAAGCTTGTGCGATTTCGAGCGGCCCTTTGTGATGGTGAACCTTGCTACTTCGTTGTCTATATATAGCAATAGGTTGCAATTCTGGATTTTCAGAGCTTTGATGGCTAGTGAATACAGCTAACAGCTCCAGAAAGTTCATGTGTTCCTTGATCAGGTCTCCCGACCAAGACCCTTGAGTAGTCAGATTAGAGTTGAACAGAGCTGCCCATCCTTTTGAGGACGCGTCCGTCCATAAATAAGCTCGTGGCAGGTTTGTCGCAAATTGCGGCACTACATCCCAAAGAGATTTTAGGGTCCATGGTTGTAAGGCCCGTTTCAATGGACGAGGTAACTGAACCTCTACATCTCGTTTGGAAGAATTTGCTATCAACCCGGCTTGAGCTAATGGTTGAAATATTGGTCGAAGGTTTTGGTGTATTTGACATGCAAAGTTCAACATTCCGAGGAATGCCTCCCACTGTCGTCGGGTGATCGTTTGGGAGTGAAGGAGTGATCGTGCGGTGGCATTTATTTGTTTTTTCTTTAGTTCCGGCATCATCCAATAACCGGAGTAGCCTTGTCACGTAATGCCCAACCATTCTAGTTCCCTTGACGGAACTAGGTTTGATTTTTTTCAGATTTACTGTGGGTCCTAGATGGCGTAACAGATAAGTTTTAAATTTTCCTACATAGAAGTGCCCGAACCTGGTTCTTGTTTCAAGAATATATTAGGGAGGTCTGCGTAAAATTTCAGTGAGTCAATGGTGAAGTTAATCATTTCGTAATTTTGCCAAAGTAATTTAGTGGTTTTACGAAACTCCTCTTTATTATTATTATTATATAATGGAGTTTTACCACCATAGTCGCCATTTAGGCGTTTCAATAGTGAGTTACGGCTTTAATATTGTTATTATTGTTATTGTTATTTTTTTTTTTTTGTTATTTCTCTGATTTTGTTTTATTTTTCATTCAGCAAGTTGGTTGTTGACAGGTATTTATATAGTTGACCGTTTATGAGGCATGGGGGCATAAGAATTGATTTGATATCATCGTTGTTTCTGAAGATGGTTCTCTGGTGGTTGTAGTTTGGACATTCTGTCAGGATATGGTTTACAGTTAGTGGGACTATACAGTCCCCACAGTAAGGGGCTGGTGATTTGTCCATTAGATGAGAGTGGGTAAGGGCTGTGTGCCCAATCCGTAGTCTGCCGAGGGTTCTTTCCCAGAGTCTGTTAGTTGAGCAACTATCTGGATATGAGGTAATTGTGGATTTGATCCGTCTGAGTTTGTTTGTGGGAGGTGGTATGTCACACCACTCTCCACTCCACAAGTTCATGGATTTGGCTTTTAAATAGGATTTTAAGTCATTTCTGGGGATGAGAATTTCTGTTATTTTTTGGAGATTTGTTGCTTCTTTAGCAGCTTTATCAGCAGCCTCGTTTAGTTCTATTCCTGCGTGACTAGGTGCCCAGCAGAAACAGAAATTCTTTTCACTTTCTTTTATTAGTTTTTTGATGTTTTGCAATTTAGGGTTGTTATTGTTTATTGATTTTATTGCTTGAATAGAACTTCTTGAGTCGGTTACTATTGTTGCTTGTGATTTGTTGATCGCATAATATATTGCGGTTAAGATGGCTTGTAGCTCTGCAGTGTATACAGAAGCTATTGATTGAATTCGTCTAGCTATTGTTCGATCTTCTGTTACTACTGAAAATCCAACTCCATTGTGGGTTTTGGAGCCATCAGTAGAGATATTGAAGTCTTGTCGGTGCTTTGCGAAGTGATCATCAAAAAGGTTCTTAAATTCCACAGGGCAGGTATTGTTTTTTTCAAATCATAGAGTTCTGTGCATATTGCTATTTCTAGTGGTTTCCATGGGCAGTCTTCTATGCAGTGTTCGTTTAGGGTGTCAGTAACATCTATGTCATATTTTTGACAAAGCTCTTTTGCTCTTCCCAAGTAAGAGTTTTGGTTTGTATTTTCTGTAGATTCAATATAAGTTTGGTGCATTGGATGGCTAGGATTTGCGGCTACTCTGATCAGGTAATTGAGGTGTTTAATTTCGGAAAAATATTTATATGGTTTAATACCACTTTCTGCATGTAAGCTTGTGATTGGTGAGCTTCTAAATGCTCCGGTTGCAATTCGAATTGCACTATTTTGGATTGCATAAATTGAGTTTTTGTATGTTTTTGTGGTTGATGCATAGGTTTCAATTCCATAGTCTATTTTTGGTTTGATGAGCATTATGTAGAGTGCTAGTAGTGACTTTCTGTCGGCTCCCCACTTTTTGTGAGAAAGGTGTTTTAGAACATCAAGAGTCTTGTTGCAGCTGGCTTTTTATTTGGTTATATGTTGTCTCCAGGTGAAGCTATGGTCATAAATCATTCCAAGATATTTGCAGGTGGTTACATTGGTTATTGGTATTTCATTAAATTTCAGGTTTGCAGCGGTTTTAGGACAGGTTTTTTTTCTACAGATGTGAAGTGAGGCTGTTTTTGTTGATGAGAACTGAAATCCAGTTCTTTGGCACCAAGATTCCAGTTTATAAATTGAGAGTTGGAGCCTTCTTTCAATTGTATTAGTTGATGAACCAGATG
This sequence comes from Caprella mutica, assembly GCA_947561585.1. Classification (NCBI taxonomy): domain Eukaryota; kingdom Metazoa; phylum Arthropoda; class Malacostraca; order Amphipoda; family Caprellidae; genus Caprella; species Caprella mutica. Next base: position 28,216 of record CANNZV010004035.1, read on the forward strand.
CGAACAGTGCAAAGTCATCTACATAGAGACACTTGGTTACATCATTAGGAAGCCCTTCACATATGTCGTTAATTGCAATGGCAAAACATGTGCAGCTTAATACGCTGCCTTGTGGTATTCCTTCTGCCATTGGTTTTTCGGAGGATAGAGAGTTGCCAACTCTCACTTGGATTTTTCTATCCGTGAGGAATCCTTTGATGAAGAGAGGGAGATTCCCTCTCAATCCATAAGAGTGAAGTTTTGTCAGGATGTTGTATTTCCATGCTGTGTCGTAAGCTTTTGTTAAATCGAAGAATATGGCTATTGAATGTTTTTTTTTCTCTATTGCTGTATGAATTGCAGAGTCTAGTATCATTAAATTGTCTGTGGTACTTCTGTTGTGACGGAATCCAGATTGGTATGGAGAAAATATGTCTCTGCTTTCAAGGTAGGATACAAGTCTATTGTTTATCATGCGTTCTAATATTTTACACATACAATTAGTTAGGGATATAGGTCTGTAGTTTTGCGGATCGGTGCTGTCTTTATTAGGTTTTTGTATTGGTATAACTATTGCCAATCTCCATCTTGGGGGGAAGTCACACTTGGAGAATATTCGGTTATACGCATTTAATAGAACTTGTTTCATTGAGTCATGAATATTTTTGATCATGAGGAAGGTGATTTTATCTATTCCAGGGGAAGATTCTTTAGCATTTTGGATGGCACTTGTGAGTTCTTAGTTTGAAAATGGAGTGTTATATTCATACTTATCTGTGGTATCGAAGTTGATTTTGTTTTTCTCCTGTTTGATCTTGAATTGTTGAAATTGGGCAGTATAGTTTTCTGTACTGGATACAGAAGCAAAGGATGTGGCAAGAATGTTGGCTACTTTCTGATGTTTGGAGGTTAGCTCTCCATTACTGGTCCTGAGGACAGGTAGAGGATGAGGTTTGAATTTTCCTGATATTTTTTGAACTTTTGACCACACTTGGTTCAAGCTTGTACGCTGATTAATGGTTGATATGAAGTTTCTCCATGATTCTTTCTTGGCTTTATTTATTAGGTGTCTGCATTCTGCTTTACATCTGTTGTATGCTATTTTGTTTACTATGGTAGGGTTTCTCCTCAGTCTAAGTTCGGCTCTATTTCTTTCCTTGCGGGCATTGTCTATTTCATCACAGTACCAGGGTACTGGCGGCTTTTTGAGGGCAGTGCTTTTCTTTGGTATGGATTCGTCTGCAGCGTCTATTATTATTCTCTCAATTTCCTTTATTAGTGAGTCCGAGTTGTCGAATTGCTCAACATCTATTGTTATGTTTGTATGGTATCTGAAAAGGTTCCAGTCTGCTTTTTTGGTATTATATAGTTGAGGTTTGTGCTGTTCAAAATAGGTATTTCTCGAGTTTATGAATATTGGATAGTGATCACTATCGTACAACGTGTCACAGACAGAATAGTCAAAGTCTATTAAGCAGTCTGATGAACAGAGGGAAATGTCTGGTATTGAATAGGAATTGGTTTGGCAGTGATAGTGGGTGGATTGCTCATTGTTGAGTACAGATATATTCATTTGTAAAATCAGTTATTCAATCACCTTTCCTCTCTGGTTGGGGCTATTAGGACTGTTGTCTCCCCATTGAGGACTGCGAGCATTAAAGTCCTCAAGTAGAAGGAATGGTGGGTTCAGTTGATCTATTAAATTTATTATGTCGTTCCTATCTATTGGTACATGAGGTAAATAAAGTGAGCATACTGTGTATGTTCTTCCTATTTGGATTTTTGTTGCTGTTGCTTGGAGTCGAGTATTCAAGTTGATGGGCTGGTAGAAAGTATCATTTCTGATTAAGATGGCAGTTCGTCTCTCGTGAAGATCATCTCTCACGGGAGAAGATTGGAGAAGGTGATAACCTGAGGGAGCTTGGAGGGTTTTGTTACCCGCCATTGTTTCCTGTATACAAACACATATTGGATGATATTTGCCGCGTAGAATTTTGAGTTCGCCAAAATGTGTTTTGAACGATTGAAGGTTCCAATTGAATTATAGAGGTTTTTGTTGTTGTTGGGGGATTGGTATTATGAGGGAGGGTTTTTATTTTATTTTTATAAATGAATCAGTTAGTTTCTAAAATGCCTTTCTTTTGAATTATGGCTTTGTTTTGAAGAATTTATAACTGGAATCGATTATTTAGACCGGCCAGACTTATCTGGACCATGCGTGTTTCTGGGAATAGGTTGGGATGGACTGCCAACTATTCTTTTTTTACTTTCTATATTATTTAAGTTTTCATCCGAGCTTTTGTAGTCTACTACTTTCTTTTTTTCTGCTGTTGGTTTATTTTCTGATTTCTTCTGGGTCGTGTGCCTTGATTTCTTTCAACAGGTTTGGGGGGTAATGATTTTGGTTTGTTGGGAGTTTGTTTGCTTTCTGGTTTTGATTCTTTTTGGAGGGTTTTGTTGGTAATTCCTCGAATATTTCTTGGTGATTTTATTGGGCTATTTTGGTTATGTTGATCGTTGGAGGATGAGGGCATTGATATTTGGGTCTCTGGTATGGTATTAAGGTTTTCAAATCTATTTCTTGTATATATTTCTTTTTGAGTTTCATTTGTGCTATTATTATTGTCATCTCTGGTTTGGTTTCTTACCACCATGGAGAAGCTTATGCCTTTCTCTACATATCTTTCTTTTACTTTTTCTGTTGCCTCTCTCTTGCTTATGTGTTCAATTGCTTGGGTGGATAGAACTTCTGTGTGAAATTTGTAATCTGGGCAGTTTTTGTCAGTGGGTCTATGGTTTCCTTTGCAATTGATGCAGGATGGTTCGTTTTCACATTGGGCTAGTGTATGTCCTTCCTGGCAGCAGTTCATGCAACTTTCTTGCTCTCTTCTACACCATTTTTTGGTGTGACCCAACCGCAAGCATTTCATGCATCTCATTGGTTTTGGTATGTATGGTTCTATTAATTCATGGTGCCATTCTGCTAGTTTCAAGACTCGTGGGAGTCTTGAACCAGAGAAGTGGAGGATGTATCTGTGAGTCTCTTCAAGGGATCCATTGGGCGTTCTTCTTTTCATTCTTTCTATCTTCACTATATTTTGGTTGGCAAGATGCATTGTTAAGTCTTCTATTGTACTTTGTGACATGGTTTCACTGTAGGTGGTTCCTTTATTGGTGTTTAGAGTGCGGTGAGGTTCAATTTTTACTTGGCATCCTGTGATTTCAGTAATGCGATATAGTTTATCTTTCTGTTCTTCACTGTTAATATTTACCATTATCGAGTATTTTCCAATTTTTTCCATTTTGGCAGGGCCAATTTTTTCCTTAATGTATTTGTCAGCTTGGATGACATTAAGTTTGGTCGCTATGTCAACACCAGGGATAGTGATGACATGGTATTTGCAGTATTTGGGAGTTCTATCGTAGATATTTTCCATAGATATTAATTTCTTTATTTTTCTTTCTTTATTTCTGTTTCTTCTAGTTTTCTGTTCCTCTTCATCTATGATGCGAGGAGCATAAGGTTCTAGTGTAGGGAGAGTTTCAGGTATCAAAGTCCGTGTGGGAAGGTCTGAGTCGTTAACGGGAAGGTCAAGGAGAGGGTCCATACGATATGATTGTACAACCCCACTATCCCCCCGCCACCACGGACGGCAACCAGGGCATGGCATACGAGTCTCTTTTAAAATAGAGATTCGCCCCAGGGGGTATAGGGGGTTGGTTTGCCTCCCCAGCAGTGAGAACGAAGGTTTTCCCCCAAAGCAGGACCTCCTACCCTGGGGGGAGGATCAGAGTCCTCAGCCTTCATTCCTTCCCACCGGTTCAGCCCATTTTGCGTTAGTATCAGAAGAGTGTCCAGTTCAGATCAAGTGGAGTTCAGGTTGTTATCTTTAGGTCAATCCGGTTGGGCATTTGTCTGGCTCCTCCATGAGCACTTCTCCAGCTTGATTGGATCTGCCGGGGTGACTGGCTAGGTCACCCCACTGGTACAACTCCTCATTTCATTGGGGCACGGAAGCCCCCCCGCCAATCGCCAAGGCTGCCCAACATGGAGGGGGACGAAACTCCTCTTCGTCTGTCAATATTTGCAATTCAGTGTGATTTCTGAACAGACTGAAAAGCTCTTTGTGCTCAATAGAATGTTGCTTCGTTGGCAACTTGGGTGCATTTAAATAATCTGATAATTCACCGGGATCAGATAGAAGAGTGAAAATACTAGCAGGGCGTGAAAACTGTTCGCTTTACAGTATTTTATTTACCACTTCCTTCAGTGCTTTCCAAACATTCATATTTGAGGAGATCATCTGAAGCCCTTTTTGGGTTTCTGAACCTGGCTGAAGTTTCGTCGCTTGTCTTAGACTGTTGATAAATATACTAGCGACTTTAGAAAACACTTGTCGACTGGACGTTGAAGCAGCTTCAGTGGAAGTATGCAGATAAAAACCTTTACATATGAATGGTCGGAAAAAAAGGTGTATACGCTCTCCGATGTTAGTAGTTTTGATTTGAAAATAGAGGTGGTTATTTTCGTCCGCATTAACCTTCACTATTTTCTGATCCACAGGTAGAGATTTAATTTGATGATACTCTCCTTGTGTAGTCAATTGTGGTATTTCATTCCACATTTCATATTTGATATTTTTACCAAAATAGTACCGCAAGTCATGATTATGACCTTGCAGTTTGTCATTGAGTAACGGGTCCCAAGATTGTGGTCCGCTAGAGAACTGTGCGACGAGAACCTCTGCTGCTCTCCTGTGGAGAATATGCTTGTGAGACTGACCCAATGGAAGAACATTGTCCTAATCTGAATCAGAATCAAGAATTATTTCATCAGCCTGCTCCGAGGTAATGCTTTCCGAATCACCTTCGTCCGTAGTGGAGCTATCTGGCAAGGGACTATTAGTGACTTGCATAGTTGCATCTTCGTTAACGGATGGTGTAACAGACGAATGGTTGTTAGCACCTTCAGAGTTGAAGTTACTAAGTGCCATAGTTTGATTTTCCATTATGCTTCTGAAAGCAGGAAAATTCAGTAAACGTGTAAAGACACTAGAAATTATATCTTCTTTGTCATGTTGACGAGGAAGAGGAATATGCGTCTGGGAGCTTAGGTTTTCACTAGTTGCTTTTGGTAACTGATGTATCGTGTTGGTGCTATGAGAGTTATGAAAACTGTAATCGCCATTTTCTTCGACACCAATGGTAGTTCCCATATCTACAGTATATTGTACTGAAGACTGTTGAGTCGGAAAAAATATGGATTGGTTAACTTCCGAGGTCTGGGATTGAGTGGTTACATGAGAAGTTGGTACATAGACTGGAATCACACTCGTGCTTGCATCAACTATAATTTGGCCGCTAGGTTCAATACCCTGCATATCGACACGGGCTTTTTTGCAAGTGTTGTGCAGAGGTGACCCAGCTCGCTTCGTAGACTGAATAGATTCCTGCAAAAAGGGATTAATCAGTATTCATGGAAAAATATGAAGATTATGAATAATGCGAGATATATATAATTATATATTTTTCATTTGTGTAAATTAGTATTTACGTAGCAGATGATCGTTGGTCGACGTATCAAGGATGATGCTGTCAACTAAATCACTGATGTCCGACCCGTTTTGATTAGGGTAATGTGGTTGCAAGGCTTCTTCAGTACTTGCAGCCGCACTGTCTGTCTCCAGAAGAGAGTCACTACAGTGGGTCAGTAGAATCTCTTCTTTAGATAGCTCTCTTAACATCCAAGTACTTCTAGAGTTGTTCGACTGGAAATATAAAAGTGGGGTTATATTTTAAAATTTGATCGAGTGGAACAATGATCAATAAATTTTATTTGACTGGTTTCAAATAACAGTATTATATTTATTTACCCATGTGAATGAAGTACAGTGGGTTTGAGGGGATTTAGTACTACGTTTTCTAATTTGAACGTATGTTTCTTCCCATTTGCAGATATGCACAACAACTGGAGCTCACTATGCTGAAACATGTGTGAGAAGAAAAACGTGCATGCCTCGCAGTTAGAAGGATCGTAAACCTTTTGTTTTCCCTTCAAGCACTTCGCGCATTTTTCGCAAGGGTGATTGATAGATTTAGAGACAAAAGATTTTTTGTACCAAGTGGTATGTTTACATTTATAACTTATTAATTTGAAGTTAGACATGTTTATCTCTGTGTGTGTGGGGGGGGGGGTAAAAATAGTTAGAATTGTAACAAATTATAATTATATTAATTATTATATTGAACCTGAAGGTTAGATATAAGATTTACTTTGTATACAATTAATTTTCGCCCTGTAAGATGTGTATTAAACTGTGTGAATCTACATGCTTTCATATTAATAAGCTTGTTTAATAAAGTTTTCTTAAAGAGGCATACAATAAAAACGAGTATGACGCAGTAATTAGTTTCATTGAGTAGAGTTGCAAAATGCAAACTATTAAATGACGATGTGACACAGTAATTAGTTTCGTTTAATAAGTTGCAAAAACACAAACTACTAATCTAACGAATGTGACACAGTAATTAGTTTCGTTTAATAAGTTGCAAAAACACAAACTACTAATCTAACGAATGTGACACAGTAATTAGTTTCGTTGCATAGAGTTGCAAAATGCAAACTACTAATCTAACGAATGTGAGATAGTAATTAGTTTCGTTGCATAGAGTTGCAGAATGCAAACTACTAATCTAACGAATGTGAGATAGTAATTAGTTTCGTTGAATAGAGTTGCAAAAAGACAAACTACTAATCTAACGAATGTGAGACAGTAATTAGTTTCGTTAAATAGAGTTGCAATAAGACAAACTTGAAACTACTAATCTATCGAATGTGACACAGTAATTAGTTTCGTTAAATAGAGTTGCAATAAGACAAACTTGAAACTACTAATCTAACGAATGTGACACAGTAATTAGTTTCGTTGAATAGAGTTGCAAAATGCAAACTACTAATCTAACGAATGTAAGATAGTAATTAGTTTCGTTGAATAGAGTTCCCGAAAAGGCAAACTACTAATCTAACGAATGTGAAACAGTAATTAGTTTCGTTGAATAGAGTTGCAAAACTGCTAACTGTTAAACGTTAAACTAATAGTAATTGATACAATTAGCATGAATATACTTAACTAGGTAGGTAATTCATAAAAAGTAACTTTTAAACAAAGTACTTAACCACCCATGTACGTTCTTAGCGAACAGTAGCGTAGGGATAATATTATGAAAAAAAACCTAACTCTGTAATTCATAATTAGTAAAAATTTAAAAAAATTAATAATTAACCAGCCATGTACGTTCTTAGCGAACAGTAGCGTAGGGATAACATTATGAAAAACCTAACTCGGTAATTCATAAAGTAACTTTTTAAAAAATAATAAACCACCTATGTACGTTCTTAGCGAACAGTAGCGTAGGGATAATATTATGAAAAACCTAACTCGGTAATTCATAATAAGTAACTTTTTAAAAAATAATAAACCACCCATGTACGTTCTTAGCGAACAGTAGCGTAGGGATAATATTATGAAAAACCTAACTCGGTAATTCATAATAAGTAACTTTTTAAAAAATAATAAACCACCCATGTACGTTCTTAGCGAACAGTAGCGTAGGGATAATATTATGAAAAACCTAACTCGGTACTAATTACAGCCTATATCCCTTAGTAACTGATCCATATCCTAGTAAGCAGCAAACTTTCGCTTTAGGATGTATCTTCTTTCTCTCATCATGTGGGATATGTACTTACATAAGAAGTACACCCAAATACTCTGGGATGTTTTACATTGGATTTCCTATCGTTTACATTGGATTTCCTATGGAGTTTTACCTAAGAAAGAGTTTATACATCTGTTTCTAATATAAGTGGCAGTAGCCACAGCTTCAGCCCAAAACTCCTTCTCAAGATTTGAATCTGAGATCATCTCACTACTTCAATTATAGCAGAAAGATTTAATCGAACTATATAGTTTGATTAAATCTTTCTGCTACTCCATTTTGTTGTGGAGTTTTCGGAATATGTAGATTTTCAATTAGTGATACATTCTTTCATTAAAAATGTTTCAAACTTATTTGAGGTATATTCTCCTCCATTATCTGAATGCAATGTCTTAATTTTTCGTTCATAATGTTTCTCTACCATTACTTTCCATTCAACAAATTTCTCAGATACGTCACTTTCATTTGCTATAACCCGTTGCATGGTCAATAAAAGTTACAAAGTATGAGCAATTACCTATTGATGATGGGGGTAATTTTACCACATACATCTGAATGAATCAAATCAAGAGGTTTAAGATTTTCCCTCCCTCCTATCGGAAATGAGCACCACAGTACATAGAATAGTATAGTACCCCAGTTACATGTATTATTCAAATTTATTCTCGGTAGGCTGTGACGTCATGTATGTAAACAAGAGGTCACGTCATAGTAAACGGAATTGCTGTGGGTCACGTGGAATAGAGAATTAAGATGGCGGCCAATGCGACCGATCTGACTAATGATCTAATTATCTTGAATAAATCGTCTTCTTCAAGACTAAAAATTTGTTACTATTTTGGGTGTAAAAAGACCAGTAGCAATTTCATCAACAGTCATTTTTAATTTTCGTCCGTATGACCTTAAAGATTGGATAATAGCATGCGGTAATGTGGAATTAAAAAAAATATCGCCGAAAACGTTATTTAACAAAAGTTGGGTGTGTTGCAGCCATCTTTTGTGTTTGTACTTTACGTACAAACGTACGCACCATTGTTGACATGTGACGTCACAGCCTACCGGGACACGCGTAATATCCCTCCTATAGCTCTGGGATACTATATATTCTCTGTACTGTGTGAGCACTTTTGAATTTTCCCATTACAGCAGTGATTACAAACACCTTCTATAGCATTCAGTTTAATATCCAAACCTATTACTAGATTATTTCGGATCATTTTATTCATATTATGCCTCCCTAAATGACCGAACCTTTTATGCCATAACATATCATTCAATTTATTTGAATCAACAGATACAACGGCTGTATGAACTATAACATTTAAGACATATAGTTTACCAACACAGTTGGCAACTGCAATTAGTTCTCCTTTATCTAGAATTTTACAATAATCGTTATCAAACGTAACCGATTTATTATTACTGGTAATTCTAGAAACTGATAGCAAATTGAAAGCTAACTTAGGCACCTGCCAAACATTTATCAGTGTGCATGTTCTACTTTTACCCCCTGGTATTTTAAGATTTGCAGCAATATTACCAACAGCCGTATCTTGTAAAATAGACCCGTTTCCTACTTTTACCGTTATAGGTTTTTCTAGTTGTACAAAGTTTGGACATAATGGGTCATTCCCACTCATATGAGCTGTTGCTCCAGAATCTAAAATCAAAGAATTATTCCCAATATCTTTGCTACAGAGAGCACTAGCATAAAGAGTTCTGTCCTCTTTAAGGTTACTTACTTCCACTATATTAGCCTGAGACTTGAACTGTTTCGCTTGCATGTAATTCTTGTGCTTAAAACTGTTCTTCTTCATGTTACCTACTTTATTGCAAAAGAAACAACTATTACTCTGCTTGCTTTTCACTGAATCAGAAACTGCAGCTCTGTTCGATTCTACACTTAATGCTCTGTTCACATTATTTGAATCTAGTGTACTTAACTTTAATGCTTCACGTTTCAGATTTTCAGCGACTGCATTCCAAGATAGTACAGTTGCTTGTGATTCCAATGCTGTGACAATCACATTGAACTGAATAGGTAGTGAGGAGAGTAAACAGATGACTTGATCTTCATTACTCACTGCTTCAGTTCTTGAAAGATTTCTGTGAATTCCTTTAAATGATCTCCAAGGTTGTCTTCTGATATGAGCTTGAGGTTAAAAGTTTTCTCTTCAGTCGCAATTTATTGGACCATGTATTTGCCTTAAATACATTTTGTAGAGAATTCCAAACAGTCATTGGATTATCAGGTTCACCAACTATAAATAATTGGTGGGTTGATATAGATAACACAAGATTAGCTAATGCCTTATTTTTTCTTGTGTTAAATGCATCCCGGACAACCTGAGTTGCTGAATCAGCAGGAGTCATCTCTGTCCCATCAACTATTGACATTAATCCTTCTCTAAGTAGATACTGTACATTGTAACCTGTACCTTCCAAGCAGGATAATTTTTTTAAAGGCCCCCTGTCAGAAGAAGCACACCTTCTTTAAATAATTAAAAAAACAATTGTCTCTATTCAGACAATGAACATTAAAGAACGAAAGATATTCTTCTCTGCCCTACGACCATCGCCAATGGTAGTGGCCTCCAACCGATTGTAGGGTGTCTATAGCAAGTCACATGGCAACACCCAAACTGCGGTCATCATACTTCTCCTTAACCGACGTCAGGACAATGAAGGAATTGTCCCTCTGAACTGTCAAGCCAACTCTCTGCTTTAACCAAAAGGTCTCTCTCACATCATCAGTGACGTCGGTAATGCGACGGCCAATTTCAGCAAGGAGTGCACCTTTCGTTTCACCATAGTTATCTGCCGTTTCCACCGTTATGGGTTCGAACCGATATTGAATGACATGAGCCGCAATTTTGCGTCGCTTCCTCCCCTCCGCCTCCTTGGCTGCGCTACCAGGTGACAAAGCCGAGTCGGTCAAGTGAGACGCCGCGTAAGTCTCTACACATGTTGCAACCCAACTAAGACACCTCCCATCTGTAAAGGGGAAGATTGAGATACCATCCGACCACTTACCATCATCCCTATCAACCACCAGAGGTTCAAGCACTGAATGGGCTTGAGCCTTTCAGTGGACCATTCCCCGCCAGACTTTTCCCCGCAGGACTATTCCCCACCGGACTTTTCCCTGCAGGACTATTCCCCGCCGGACTTTTCCCGGCCGAATAAAATACTAGTATTTTGGTCTTATAAATTATAATTTTCATAAAACTAACCAATTATCAATTAACAGACTTACACAGCAATGCAGTCTTATTTTTAGCTTTGATTTCCGTATGTGTCCATATTGGTCGCTTTTACTTTAAGACTGTGCCTTCGTACATTTACATATAATTAAGATATGCTTCAAAGTTCAAACATTATGGCAATACTAAGAGATTGTCAAATGTAGCAATTTAGTTTAAGCAGCTACGATTAATTCAATTTATTCCAGCTTTATAGTTATACAATATACATATCGTGAATTTACTATTATTATTTTCTTTGCCAGCTATTATAAAAAATAGTGATCTATTTACTTTTCGTTCGAATATATACTTTTCCAGAACACTAATAAATTCAATTGTAGTATATTAATTTGACAATTAATATATTACAGAAATAATAGCCCTACTATAGATTTTTTCTTTTACACTTAATATTGGCCTCTTTTTATTATAGTGTCTTTTTTTTCTATTAGGCATATTTAATATTTATACCTCAAAGAACTTACATTGGTTTAACCATTATTATGAAAATACATAAGTTAGAGTGTAAAAATCCTTAAATTAGGACATTTCAAGTTGTCAGATTTTTAGGATGAATTAGATTTAATGTCGTACATTTTCTCTAAAAATCTCATATGAGAACTAATTATCGAAAGAGTAATTACAAAACGGGTTTGGTTCAAGTAGTTGGTAAGTGACCGACCAATTTTCATGCAACAAAGTTTACATTTTTTAAAATATATAAATGGTTAGTTGCGATGACAGACTTTGATTTACAATTTCACTGCAATGGACTTATTGGCCAAAACGATTTATTTTGAATATTAATTAAATAATCTCAATAGTAACTTCAAGAGTTTAAATTAAAAAAAAAACAGGCAAGGAAAAGTTCAGCGAGGAAAAGACCGGCGATGAAAAGTTCGGCATGGAATAATCCAGCGGGGAAAAGACCAGGCGGGGGGAAAGTCTTGCGGAGAATAGTCCGTTTCTCCACTGAAAGGATACCAGCCGAAATCAAACCTCCTAATAACATCATTCAGGGCTGCATGTCTCGGATATCGTCCAGCACTGTAGCGACATGATAGACTGTGAAGCCCCCTTGAATCCACCCTCTGGCTGCATCGGCACACGTGTGGCTCACAGATGTCCGCAACAATACGCAGCGTGACTGCAACCCGAAAAGACTGCGTCGAGTAGCCTTCCAAGTGTGTTCCTAGATATCACAACCAATATTTGCCAAACACATTGACGAATTATAAGCGTGTGGACGTGTACAGAGAGTCACTGTGATGATGTACTATCAGAGAAAAGAGTCACTGTGATGATGTTACTATTGGAGTAAAGAGTCACTATGATGATGTACTATCAGAGAAAAGAGTCACTGTGATGAACGAAACTCGTGGCCAACGCAATCATGTCGGTCTCAGTATATTGGGCCAGCCAAGGCCCAACATTGGCCCACCTCACGGATGTCCACCGGCCCAGAATAGTATAACCACGTAAAAACGACTTATTGGTATCGGCAATACTTAACGTTGCCGATGTAGTGCTAGTGATCGACGTTTTTTTCAACTTACTGACCCAGTTCTGGCAAATGACATATAAATGTCTCATGAATAACTTATAAACGTCTTATTAATGAATTATAAACCTTTTAATAATACATAATGTTGCCGATGTCATGCCAGTCTACGGCATGACGGCTAGTGCTATTAGATTACGCAGTTTACGCTATACAGAACAGGTGAAGAAAAACAATTACAGGCAGGCCTCGCTTTAAGTACAACTCTCTTTAGTAAAAGTGGTCCTTATTTCGAGTCATGATTCGAAATAAGAACCGTTCGTAGACATAGAAAACGGAGACAATTTTCGGTGATTTTTTCACGGTAACTAAAAAAACATTAAAATTTTAATCCAGATGAAGTTATTAGAAGCAATTGGTTCAGAAATTCAACATGTTCCATTTTAGGGTAAGTTCCGTGTTATCGCACGGTTCCATATTTTCGAACACTTAAAAATCTTTATATAATAATCATTATTTAACTTTTATTTCAATTGGTATCCATGATACCAATTAGAATAGAAGTTAAATAATAATTATAATATTTTCTTTTCTGACGTGTCCAAAATTGTAGAACCAATCAATAACTTGGAACTTATTATTATTATTTTATTTATTTATTAAAACTCAATGTGCCCTCACATTAAGAGTATAGATTCGGGCAATCTATACTCTTTCACAATAAAATACAGAATATAAACTTTGATCGAGACCCGGGATAGTCTTTGACTATAAGGGTTTCCTATATAAAACTAGATAATAAAAAAAATCAAAAGATGAGGTGTATACAGTGATTACGGATTAGATTATATTATTAAAGGTATTCAAGGACAATCGATTTATTAAACTTATTTTTAAAAATGGCATATGAAGAACAATTTTTAATGTTATTTTCCAATTCATTCCATAATTTACATCCCTTATACAATAAGGAACATTTAGTTTTTACATCTATAGCGTGCATGGGAGCACTATATTATTAGCATTATGAGTAGAATGGCTATGGCGATTTGTGTTACTAACAATATAGTTATATACATCAGGATCATATGAAGCGCTGGCTACAGTTCTAAACATATGCTGCCCCAAAGTGAACTTAAAAAGGTCTTCAAGTTTCGAAATTTTCAATTCAGCAAACAAGGGTGATGTACTAGCTATAGGTAGTCACTATTTGTTATGCACCTGATGGCTTTCTTCTGTAATAAATTTAAATTACGAGTAAAATATTGTGCAGTATCACCCCAAACCAGCAAACAGTAATGAAGATAAGGATAAACAAGACAGTAATATAACAATTTTTTAACATCAAATGGAAGAACATCGTTAATTTTGTAACAAATGCCAATTGATTTGGAAATTTTATTAGATTGCATCTTAATGTGGTGAGAGAACGTGAGATTATTATCAATGGTTACTCCTAGATACCTTATAGTTCTAACTTGCTCTATTGGGCTGCCTGATATGTTGATTGGGGGTATATCAATATTTTCCCTGTATGAAAATACGATATATTTTGTTTTTGCAGTATTCAAGCAAATTCTGTTAGCTTTGAGCCAATTTGAAATCAATTTTAGGTTATTGTTTATTAGAATGTGAGCCTGGTTAACTTTCTTACGAGGAATACAGCACGACGCAGTCGAGTCGTCAGCAAACAGATTGAATCTAAAATAGGGGGAAAAACTAGGAAAATCATTGATAAATATGACGAATAATAGTGGGCCCAGTACACTCCCTTGTGGAACACCACACCTAACAAAACGCTCATCAGATTTAACTTTATTAAGCAATGTAAACTGCTTACGTCCTGTTAAATAGGAGCGAAGCCAATCATTCACTACTCCCCTCACCCCATAAAAATTCGACTTATCTAACAATACATCGTGAGAGACACAATCGAAAGCCTTCTTAAAGTCAAGAAAAATAGAGAACACAATATTTCCCGTATCTAATATCTCGTACATAAATTTCATTAGACTCAGAACAGCCTGCATCGTACTGCGTCCCTTCCGGAAACCATACTGATTACTTTTTAATATTTTTTTAGTTTCAAAGTACCTTACAAGCTGATCGTGAGCTACTTTTTCATATAGCTTTGAAAAAATGTTAAGAACTGATATAGGTCTATAATTTGATATCTCTGTTAATTCTCTCACCACCCTTAAAAATTGGTACAACTGTAGCTAGTTTTAAGACATCTGGAAAATTACCAGTAGAGATAGACAAATTTATAAGTGATGCCAATACAGGGGCGATCAATGGGCTTAATTTTTTCACAATGCTCACAGGAAGAGTATAAATGTTGCAACGTTTGTTTTTTTAATGACATAATCTGTTTCTCAACATCAACAACTGACACAGGGGCAAAGAAGTAAGAGCTCAAATAATCACCAGAGAGGTATTGCGTATGATTTGCAGTAGTGTTATTAGAAAAAGAACTATTAATTTCTTCATCAATAGAAGAAAAATAATCATTCATTGCATTCGACATTAACTCTGGATCAGTTCGACTAACACCATTAACAGTTAGTTTATCAATAGTTTCAGCTTTATTTTCAGGTTTGATTACATTATTAATTAGTTTCCATAGTTCCCTAATATTTCCCTTAACTAGATTGAATTAATCTTATATTAAATATATATTTAATCTTATTCAACCGCAATTCTTCCGTTACCATATTCCTGAATCTACAATAAAAATCTTTATTCATCTTGCCTTGTTTATATAATATATGGTATTTTTGGCGAATATGTATCTTTTTCTTTAATTCAGAATTAATCCATGGCTTAATTTTGGCTTTAAATGAAACCTTGGTGACAATCGGACAGTGAACATTGTAAAGAGTCATAATACATTCCATAAATTCAGATATTCCTGTATTGGCACCACCACATATAACAATACTAGTAAAGTCAAAGCAACTAACAGAATGGTAAAATTCACCTACTGTAACATCATTTATCAATCTGTACCTAACTGCAAAACTATCAGAGTTGGTATGAGAATTAAAGAAATTATTACACCGTATAAATATAAAATAGTGGTCAGATATATCACACGGTATAACACCAGATGAGATATCAGATGTATTAGAAACAAATATATTATCAATTAAGGAGAATGTGTTATCTGAAATCCTAGTAGGCTTATCAATCATGGGAATGAATGAACCACAAAGCATAATATTGGCAAACTTGTTACATTGTTCACCTATATCCATACTTAACAAATCATAGTTGAAGTCTCCACACATAAACTTATATTTATTTTTCATACGACTCAACCTAGATAGTTTTTTTCATACGGCCTAGATTTGGTAGTAGTACCCTACTACCAAAAACATTTCATAGAGCATAAAATTTCGGTTTGTTAAATGTAGAACAATAATTATAGAAATCTAAGTATCTATTAATTACTCACATATACTGAGTGAGAGTTAAGCTATGGATGGATTTTAAAACATTTAATAAATGCACGACTTTAAACTTTTTCATCACAGTCACAAACAATGAAAGACTGTATATTATTATTGATATGCTTAGTACTCTAATAAGTTAACAACAAATTTTCTTTCTATAACTCATAGAAAATGATATAGGTATAGAAAATGAGGAGTGACAATTATAAATGTCTTGTTACTTTTATTCGCTTTAGTTACCGTTTGGTAACTAAACTGAATCGTGATTTGGTAACTAAAGCGAGGGAAGGCTTGTACAACAATATACAACATTTGCCTATTTAAACACAAATCTATATTATTTTACCTAAGCTAATTTAATCAAATAATAATATTTTAATTCAAAATTGAATAAAAAGTTAAATTTACAATTTAAATAATTAATTCAATCAAAAAAGTAACTGTTTATACTAAATATATAATTTAACAAGCAGCCAAGCTCATATTTATGAATGAAATAAATAAAGTGTTAAATTAATAATTGAAAGGATAATTAACAGGCCTTTTTATACTAAATCACCAGAAACGGCTACAATGTCAAAGATATAATTAATTGAGGATATTTAATTGGCTATTTGGTGTGATTAAAGCTTGGAGAGATCGCTTGCACCTAAAGTCTCTGATTTTCTGTCGATAACTGCCAAATAGCACCGCAAGACTAGTATAATTAATATACTGGTACATCAAAAACTCACTGGATTGGTTAAACACTGTTTCCCTTCATTGGGCCAGTGATATTTGGCAACCGTTGGCCCAGTGTCGATCGTTTACCATACATTGGCCCAGTGTGTAATAGCACTGGCGTGCCAATGCCCAATCGTGCATTTACTTTGCCAACGTTTATCGACGTTGGCACGATAGTGCAATGTTATCAGGGACCTTACAATATCTCTCAATACATTTATTTGGTCAGCGGTATGTGGATTATACCTTTGATAATGACTCAATACCTTATGTTGGTCAGTGGTCAGGGGATTGTCCTGTGACTTTTTCCGTATTCACTAGTATATATCCGTATATCACTAGCGTATTATAGTTTTTTGGGTTGGTGTGCACGTTCCCATTTATTTCTGTCTTTTAGATATAAACTGTAGTAAAGATTGATCCGCCTTTTGAAAACGCTATTTGAAAATTGGATGGCCTTTAATAAATCGAAGAGATATCTGAAAAAAATCCGGCTTGAAAGGAAGAGAATTATTTCAGTTGCAGCATGAAGTCATGTAGGTGAGGTTTTTGATTGATTGGTTTTACTCTTTTATAGCTGGCTGATGCGGAAATGATGGATGCGATTTCCTTTTGTTTCTTTCTAAATTGATGGATGATGCCTGAATGTAAGATCTTCCTTACTAGTTAAGGGAGAATACTTACTAAATTGGTATCTTTTTATTCAAAAATAAACTTTCACTAAATATCGAATTAGTTTTTCCTTTGTCTCTCTTTTTTAGGAAAAGAGAACAAAAGGAGTAAGGCTATCTTTTAGTGATATGATGGTAGGATTTTAAATTCTTTCTTATATACATAGCTAGTTTTAATGGGAGGGAATTTATTTATATATGTTGTAGCTATTGTATACATAATATGTATATATGTACTTTTTAGTTTTTAATAAATAATATGGTCTTCCATGAGTCTTAGCGTCGACCCGGATCGGTTCCCGCAGTGAATGATCCAGTGTCGGTTCCCGCACTCTATATAACTTCCGAAAGAAACATTATTTTTCAAATCTGTGAACACAGTCTAAAAGAGCTGTTTCTTAGCAATCTTTTGATATATTTACATTTGATATACTCTCGATAAGTAAAATTCTATTCGCCATCAAATAAAACATACATTTTAGGTACCTGAAAAATTTTCAACTGATGTTTTCAACTATCGCGCAAACTTTGACATTACAAGTAAACGAAAGATGATACCTATCTAAAAATTGGTATGCATATAGGGTATGTACTTGGTTAACATGCTTTAAAAGGAATTTTGTCAACTCAAGCCATTTCTAAAACTATAAAGGAAAACATAAGTGCGATAATCGACCCGATCGATAAATATGGGCTAGGGTCGCTTCCCGCACTTTTTCAGGGTTGGTTCCCGCACATCAAAATATCCATATTAGGTATATATTATATGTTTAGAGCGTGAGTAATATATTATATTTCTTCCAGGTTATCATAACTATTAAATACATTACATAACTTGTTTGATCATGCCGAAAAAAAAAAAATTCAAAAAAAAAAAAAAGAGAAATAAATTAGATGAAAGCAAAGTAAGAGATGCGATTGGTAAAGTGGGTGGTGGACTCTATCAAGGAAAGCTGCAAAATAAATTGGAATTCACGAATGGGCTTTCCGTGACCGAATGAAGAGAACTAGGAGCAATAACAGTGATAGCAGTGGCCGGAGATAAGTTACACCCACGTATCATTTTTAAAGGTGAGACCTGACGTAATAGTTACAAATTATGTAG
The DNA here is from genome assembly GCA_947561585.1 of Caprella mutica. Taxonomy (NCBI): domain Eukaryota; kingdom Metazoa; phylum Arthropoda; class Malacostraca; order Amphipoda; family Caprellidae; genus Caprella; species Caprella mutica. The sequence continues at coordinate 46,614 of CANNZV010004035.1, forward strand.
TTCAGTGTTAAAATCACTATAAAATTGCTAATAGCGTATCATGCAGAATTGCTCTATACAATCAAACTTTATTTATAGGTGTCAACCTTATGGCTATTGGCACGCTCCCAATCCTTATCCTGGGACACAACATGCACGATCGGAAAAGCAGTGAAAGAGAACCACCACTAACCTCCCGAGGAGAAAAGGAAACTCACACCTCAAGCAAGTCCCCAAAAGTAGCCAGGCGATATAGAAGAACCAAACATATCTGGTAGAGCCCACATCAATTATCACAAAGAAAACACTTTCACTGAATTGAATACCTCATTCTATAAGAAAGAAATATCTATCAATAGGAGTTTCGAGCAGATTTTGTAAGACCACTTCACACAAAGAGTGCAACATCGAAAAGTTCGACGTAGGATAAATCTTGAAGCTCAAGTTCTGACAATAGATGAATTAAGAATTTTGTGATGAAATAGAGAAAGAAAAGAAAATGAATTGTTAAAATATGAAAACGGAAAAAGTAGATGAACAGTTGCAGCCAATTTGCTCCAGCAATAGTAGTAGTGCTGAAGAATCAGACGTGGATTTTAGGAAATTCTGTATCTTAAATAAAGCATTTTTATAACTTGTTTCATTTAACCTAGCAACGTTATCAAAAGCAGTCATTATCCTACGATAATGACTAGCTACTCTTCATGGCTGATTCCCACAACGTGGTAGATAATGAATGAGAGTCGGTTCCCGCACTGCGGGGCAGTTCAAAAAGGGTTGGTTCCCGCAGTGCGGGAACCGATCCCAGGCACTGCGGGAAACGACCCCTTAAAGGCAGAATTCTCCCCCGCATATATTTCATCCCATAAAAGAGAAAGTACTAGGGATAGAAACTTAAGAATTACTACGATTATGCATCATACAGAGGTGAATACTCATGCCAATTTTTGTTAAGATGCCTAACTTATTTTCCGAGTTAAAGCAAAGTTTGCGCAAATTGCGGGAAGCGATCCTGGTCGACGCTAGACAATGACAATGAAATTTAATTTTTGCTTTTATAGTTTTAATCTTTTTTTTAATGAGCAACCACAATCTTCCTAAACTGGGGTTTTAACTTTGTTTTAAGCCCGGAGTCAAGTAAATTAGTATGTCTCATAAACTCACCATTTGTCTCTCCAGCTCTCTCCAAAATTTAACAAATTCTCTCCAAAATGATCAAATTATCATTAATTCTCTCCAAAATAACATTGTAGCATAGGAGAAAAATAGATAAAACTCGCCATTTGCAATTGAAGGGCTCAAAATAACAGTCACAAACTCGCCATTAAAATGGCGAGTTTGGACATGCTATATTACTTAGGCCCGGACGTCAATAACTAAGATAAAAGTGACTTAGAATCTTTTATGGAGTGCTAATTTACATAGCTCTACTCCAGACGACAAGTCATACAAGTTTGCCAGCAATCATGGGCCATTCAAACTCTCACTCAGCACTCAGTGAATTGAGTTTCAATGAAACTTTGATACAAGTTAAAGAGAAGTCTTTCGAAATGTGGGTTAAACTATGGAAAGACAGAGTAGTAGTAACCCAGAAAGGGAAGTTCACGAGTGATCACCAAAGTGAACCTGTTTTCAGACCATGGCTGAGTCTGAAATGTAGACTGTATGAATCAGCCTCTGCTAGATTGAGATTATGCCACTTTGGTCTAAATCAACATTAACATCGTTTTGAAATGGCAGATTCTGATCAGTGTGACTTCTGTGGTGCACCTGAAACAATTGAGCATTTCTTATTTGAGTGCGAGGAGTATAGTGAACATAGAAATGATATGACAGATGCTCTTGACCAACTAAATGTTGCCTTTGAAATTTCAAATCTACTATTAGGTGGAGATTTCATTCAGAAAGTTCAAATAAAAATTCACAACATAGTTGTCAAATTTCTGGTACAATGACTACATACAATCTGGCAGAATAAGGAAATTTTGAAAAACCTTAGTTCAGTACAACAAAGATATCAGTACAACAATCTGAAGCTAAGGGGGCCTAGCAATATAACACATGACTTATTATTTCTTTTGTACCTTTTTTTTTAATGACC
>CANNZV010004036.1:0-48644 GCA_947561585.1 Caprella mutica
CAGTGTACAGTTACAGTGTACAGTTACAGTGTACAGTTACTTTGTACAGTTACAGTGTACAGTTACAGTGTACAGTTACAGTGTACAGTAACAGTGTACAGTTACAGTGTACAGTTACAGTGTACAGTTACAGTGCACAGTTACTGTGTACAGTTACAGTAATTAGTTACAGTGTACAGTTACAGTGTACAGTTACAGTGTACAGTTACAGTGTACAGTTACAGTAATTAGTTACAGTGTACAGTTACAGTGTACAGTTACAGTGTACAGTTACAGTGTACAGTTACAGTGTACAGTTACAGTGTACAGTTACAGTGTACAGTTACAGTGTACAGTTACAGTGTACAGTTACAGTGTACAGTTATACTGTAAAGTTACAGTGTACGGTTACAGTGTCCAGTTACAGTGTACAGTTACGGTGTACAGTTACAGTGTACAAATACAGTGTACGGTTACACTGTACAGTTACACTGTACAGTTACTGTTTACAGTTACAGTTTAAAGTTACAGTTTACAGTTACAGTGTACAGTTACCGTGTTCAGTTTCAGTGTACAGTTACAGTGTACAGTTACAGTGTACAGTTACAGTGTACAGTTACAGTGTACAGTTACAGTGTACAGTCACAGTGTACAGTGTAGAGTTACAGTGTACAGTTACAATATACAGTTACAGTGTACAGTTACAGTGTACAGTTACAGTGTACAGTTACAGTGTAGAGTTACAGTGTGAAGTTACAGTGTACAGTTACAGTGCACAGTTACAGTGTACAGTTACAGTGTACGGTTACAGTGTATAGTTACAGTGTACAGTTACGGTGTACAGTTACAGTGTACAGTTATACTGTACAGTTACACTGTACAGTTACACTGTACAGTTACACTGTACAGTTACACTGTACAGTTACACTGTACAGTTACACTGTACAGTTACACTGTACAGTTACACTGTACAGTTACACTGTACAGTTACAGTGTACAGTTACTGTTTACAGTTACAGTGTAAAGTTACAGTGTACAGTTACAGTGTACAGTTGCCGTGTTCAGTTTCAGTGTGCAGTTACAGTGTTCAGTTACAGTGTACAGTTACAGTGTACAGTTACAGTGTACAGTGTACAGTTACAGTGTACAGTGTACAGTTACAGTGTACAGTTACAATATACAGTTACAGTGTACAGTTACAGTGTACAGTTACAGTGTACAGTTAAAGTGTAAAGTTACAGTGTATAATTAAAGTGTACAGTTACAGTGTACAGTTAGAGTGTACAGTTACAAGGTACAGTTACAGTGTACAGTTACAGTGTACAGTTACAGTGAACAGTTACAGTGTACAGTTACATTGTACAGTTACAGTGTAGAGTTACAGTGCATAGTTACAGTGTACAGTTACAGTGTACAAATACAGTGCACAGTTACAGTTTACAGTTGCAGTGTACAGTTACAGTGTACAGTTACAGTGTACAGTTATTGTTCACAGTTACCAGTTACAGGTACAGTTTATAGTTACAGTGTGCAGTAACAGTGTACAGTTACAAAGTAAAGTTACAGTTTACAGTTACTGTTTGCAGTTACCAGTTACAGGTACAGTTTATAGTTACAGTGTACAGTTACAGTGTACAGTTACAGTGTACAGTTACATTGTACAGTTACATTGTACAGTTACAGTGTACAGTAACAGTGTAGAGTTACAGTGTACAGTTACAGTGTACAGTTACAGTGTGCAGTTACAGTGTATAGTTACAGTGTACAGTTACAGTGTACAGTTACTGTTTACAGTTACTGTTTACAGTTACCAGTTACAGTTACAGTTTATAGTTACAGTGTACAGTTACAGTGTACAGTTACAGTGTACAGTTACAGTGTACAGTTACAGTGTACAGTTACAGTGTACAGTTACAGTGTACAGTTACAGTGTACAGTTACAGTGTACAGTTACTTTGTACAGTTACAGTGTACAGTTACAGTGTACAGTTACAGTGTACAGTTACAGTGTACAGTAACAGTGTACAGTTACAGTGTACAGTTACAGTGTACAGTTACAGTGCACAGTTACTGTGTACAGTTACATTAATTAGTTAAAGTGTACAGTTACTGTGTACAGTTACAGTGTACAGTTACAGTGTACAGTTTCAGTGTACAGTTACAGTGTACAGTTACAGTGTACAGTTACAGTGTACAGTTACAGTGTACAGTTACAGTGTACAGTTACAGTGTACAGTTACAGTGTACAGTTACAGTGTACAGTTATACTGGAAAGTTACAGTGTACGGTTACAGTGTCCAGTTACAGTGTACAGTTACGGTGTACAGTTACAGTGTACAAATACAGTGTACGATTACACTGTACAGTTACACTGTACAGTTACTGTTTACAGTTACAGTTTAAAGTTACAGTGTACAGTTACAGTGTACAGTTACCGTGTTCAGTTTCAGTGTACAGTTACAGTGTACAGTTACAGTGTACAGTTACAGTGTACAGTTACAGTGTACAGTTACAGTGTACAGTTACAGTGTACAGTCACAGTGTACAGTGTAGAGTTACAGTGTACAGTTACAATATACAGTTACAGTGTACAGTTACAGTGTACAGTTACAGTGTACAGTTACAGTGTACAGTTACAGTGTACAGTTACAGTGTACAGTTACAGTGTACAGTTACAGTGTACAGTTACAGTGTACAGTTACAGTGTGATGTTACAGTGTACAGTTACAGTGCACAGTTACAGTGTACAGTTACAGTGTACGGTTACAGTGTATAGGTACAGTGTACAGTTACGGTGTACCGTTACAGTGTACAGTTATACTGTACAGTTAATAACCAGGATATAGTAGATACGTACCATGCTGTACCATAATAACCAGGATATAGTAGATACGTACCATGCTGTACCATAATAATCAGGATATAGTAGATACGTACCATGCTGTACCATAATAATCAGGATATAGTAGATACGTACCATACTGTACCATAATAATCAGGATATAGTAGATACGTACCATGCTGTACCATAATAACCAGGATATAGTAGATAAGTACCATACTGTACCATAATAATCAGGATATAGTAGATACGTACCATACTGTACCATAATAACCAGGATATAGTAGATACGTACCATGCTGTACCATAATAACCAGGATATAGTAGATACGTACCATGCTGTACCATAATAACCAGGATATAGTAGATACGTACCATGCTGTACCATAATAATCAGGATATAGTTGATACGTACCATGCTGTACCATAATAACCAGGATATAGTAGATACGTACCATGCTGTACCATAATAACCAGGATATAGTAGATACGTACCATGCTGTACCATAATAACCAGGATATAGTAGATACGTACCATGCTGTACCATAATAACCAGGATATAGTAGATACGTACCATGCTGTACCATAATAACCAGGATATAGTAGCTATGTACCATGCTGTACCATAATAACCAGGATATAGTAGATACGTACCATGCTGTACCATAATAACCAGGATATAGTAGATACGTACCATGCTGTACCATAATAATCAGGATATAGTAGATACGTACCATGCTGTACCATAATAACCAGGATATAGTAGATACGTACCATGCTGTACCATAATAACCAGGATATAGTAGATACGTACCATGCTGTACCATAATAATCAGGATATAGTAGCTACGTACCATACTGTACCATAATAATCAGGATATAGTAGATACGTACCATGCTGTACCATAATAATCAGGATATAGTTGATACGTACCATGCTGTACCATAATAACCAGGATATAGTAGCTATGTACCATGCTGTACCATAATAATCAGGATATAGTAGATACGTACCAAACTGTACCATAATAATCAGGATATAGTTGATACGTACCAAGCTGTACCATAATAATCAGGATATAGTTGATACGTACCAAGCTGTACCATAATAATCAGGATATAGTAGATACGTACCATACTGTACCATAATAATCAGGATATAGTTGATACGTACCATGCTGTACCATAATAATCAGGATATAGTAGATACGTACCATACTGTACCATAATAATCAGGATATAGTAGATACGTACCATACTGTACCATAATAACCAGGATATAGTAGATACGTACCATACTGTACCATAATAACCAGGATATAGTAGATACGTACCATACTGTACCATAATAATCAGGATATAGTAGATACGTACCATACTGTACCAAAATAATCAGGATATAGTAGATACGTACCATGCTGTACCATAATAATCAGGATATAGTAGATACGTACCATGCTGTACCATAATAATCAGGATATAGTAGATACGTACCATGCTGTACCATAATAATCAGGATATAGTAGATACGTACCATACTGTACCATAATTATCAGGATATAGTAGATACGTACCATGCTGTACCATAATAACCAGGATATAGTAGCTATGTACCATGCTGTACCATAATAACCAGGATATAGTAGATACGTACCATGCTGTACCATAATAATCAGGATATAGTAGATACGTACCATACTGTACCATAATAATCAGGATATAGTAGCTACGTACCATGCTGTACCATAATAATCAGGATATAGTTGATACGTACCAAGCTGTACCATAATAATCAGGATATAGTAGATACGTACCATGCTGTACCATAATAATCAGGATATAGTTGATACGTACCAAGCTGTACCATAATAATCAGGATATAGTAGATACGTACCATACTGTACCATAATAATCAGGATATAGTAGATACGTACCATGCTGTACCATAATAATCAGGATATAGTAGATACGTACCATACTGTACCATAATAATCAGGATATAGTAGCTACGTACCATGCTGTACCATAATAATCAGGATATAGTTGATACGTACCAAGCTGTACCATAATAATCAGGATATAGTAGATACGTACCATGCTGTACCATAATAATCAGGATATAGTTGATACGTACCAAGCTGTACCCTAATAATCAGGATATAGTAGATACGTACCATACTGTACCATAATAACCAGGATATAGTAGATACGTACCATGCTGTACCATAATAACCAGGATATAGTAGCTATGTACCATGCTGTACCATAATAACCAGGATATAGTAGATACGTACCATGCTGTACCATAATAACCAGGATATAGTAGATACGTACCATGCTGTACCATAATAACCAGGATATAGTAGATACGTACCATGCTGTACCATAATAACCAGGATATAGTAGATACGTACCATGCTGTACCATAATAATCAGGATATAGTAGATACGTACCATGCTGTACCATAATAACCAGGATATAGTAGCTACGTACCATGCTGTACCATAATAATCAGGATATAGTAGATACGTACCATGCTGTACCATAATAATCAGGATATAGTAGATACGTACCATGCTGTACCATAATAACCAGGATATAGTAGATACGTACCATGCTGTACCATAATAATCAGGATATAGTAGATACGTACCATGCTGTACCATAATAACCAGGATATAGTATATACGTACCATGCTGTACCATAATAATCAGGATATAGTTGATACGTACCATGCTGTACCATAATAACCAGGATATAGTAGATACGTACCATGCTGTACCATAATAATCAGGATATAGTAGATACGTACCATGCTGTACCATAATAATCAGGATATAGTAGATACGTACCATGCTGTACCATAATAACCAGGATATAGTAGATACGTATCATGCTGTACCATAATAATCAGGATATAGTAGATACGTACCATGCTGTACCATAATAACCAGGATATAGTAGATACGTACCATGCTGTACCATAATAATCAGGATATAGTAGATACGTACCATGCTGTACCATAATAACCAGGATATAGTAGATACGTACCATGCTGTACCATAATAATCAGGATATAGTAGATACGTACCATGCTGTACCATAATAACCAGGATATAGTAGCTACGTACCATGCTGTACCATAATAATCAGGATATAGTAGATACGTACCATGCTGTACCATAATAATCAGGATATAGTAGATACGTACCATGCTGTACCATAATAACCAGGATATAGTAGATACGTACCATGCTGTACCATAATAATCAGGATATAGTAGATACGTACCATGCTGTACCATAATAACCAGGATATAGTAGATGCGTACCATGCTGTACCATAATAATCAGGATATAGTTGATACGTACCATGCTGTACCATAATAACCAGGATATAGTAGATACGTACCATGCTGTACCATAATAATCAGGATATAGTAGATACGTACCATGCTGTACCATAATAACCAGGATATAGTAGATACGTACCATGCTGTACCATAATAACCAGGATATAGTAGATACGTACCATGCTGTACCATAATAACCAGGATATAGTAGATACGTACCATGCTGTACCATAATAACCAGGATATAGTAGATACGTACCATGCTGTACCATAATAATCAGGATATAGTAGATACGTACCATGCTGTACCATAATAACCAGGATATAGTAGCTACGTACCATGCTGTACCATAATAACCAGGATATAGTAGATACGTACCATGCTGTACCATAATAACCAGGATATAGTAGATACGTACCATGCTGTACCATAATAACCAGGATATAGTAGATACGTACCATGCTGTACCATAATAATCAGGATATAGTAGATACGTACCATGCTGTACCATAATAACCAGGATATAGTAGATACGTACCATGCTGTACCATAATAACCAGGATATAGTAGATACGTACCATGCTGTACCATAATAACCAGGATATAGTAGATACGTACCATGCTGTACCATAATAATCAGGATATAGTAGATACGTACCATGCTGTACCATAATAATCAGGATATAGTAGATACGTACCATGCTGTACCATAATAACCAGGATATAGTAGATACGTACCATGCTGTACCATAATAATCAGGATATAGTAGATACGTACCATGCTGTACCATAATAACCAGGATATAGTAGATACGTACCATGCTGTACCATAATAATCAGGATATAGTTGATACGTACCATGCTGTACCATAATAATCAGGATATAGTAGATACGTACCATGCTGTACCATAATAACCAGGATATAGTAGATACGTACCATGCTGTACCATAATAATCAGGATATAGTAGATACGTACCATGCTGTACCATAATAATCAGGATATAGTAGATACGTACCATGCTGTACCATAATAACCAGGATATAGTAGATACGTACCATGCTGTACCATAATAATCAGGATATAGTAGATACGTACCATGCTGTACCATAATAACCAGGATATAGTAGATACGTACCATGCTGTACCATAATAATCAGGATATAGTTGATACGTACCATGCTGTACCATAATAATCAGGATATAGTAGATACGTACCATGCTGTACCATAATAACCAGGATATAGTAGCTACGTACCATGCTGTACCATAATAATCAGGATATAGTAGCTACGTTCCATGCTGTACCATATCCCAATGTACTAGCAGAGAAAAGAGTCTCCGCATTATGTCAATTTCTCATATCACAGTTTCCTAATTTTTTATTATCAATATTATAATTAGTAAAGTTTAATTCTCGAAATGTGAAATTAGTCAACAGTTAAAAAATCATGACGTATACCCTTTTCTTTGACTGTAAATACATGCGTTAAACATAAATACATATTTTAAAATATTTATCCGAGAAAAAAAGAATTAGTAACATATCAAATATTAATCCAATAAATAGTGTGAAAAATAAAAATAGTCATGATTCCTATTAATATGGAAATTGAATGGTATTTATTGTATACTATTTCTTCTATGATCGAAAATGTGGAACCGTCCGATAACTCAGAACTAACCCTATAATAGGTCATGCATGAAAACACTTTTACTGTAACAAAATGACCGAATTTTAGGTCACGCAGAAAATGGTCAAACAATAGCGAAACTGTTCCACTAATTTACGTGACGTAAAACTTTATCGGCGACTGCATTTATTTTTTCTATCGGAAAATTAGATTAAAGCAAAATAAACGCGTTTTCTACAACATTGCAAAATTAATTAGATGATTTCTTGTATAAAAACAATTTAAAGCGAACACGCCTTTATTAGCAAAACAAGTTATATGCTATAAATGGTAATATTAATGATTAAAGAACTATTTAACATGGAAATGCAATTAGATGAGTCAAATCAGTAAGATTTTAAATTCGGAAACGTAAAATAAATAACTAAATAAGTCTAACCTAAATGGGGGAAAGTTCTACACTTTCGATCATGTAAGAAAATAAATGCATACCTAATTTAATATACAAAATTGTTATTTTAAATGGTATCCATGATACCTGCAGGTATAATGGATACCATTTATAATTAGATTCCAAAAATATATATAAAATAACATTTTAACTTGATATTTTAATTAGTATCCATGATACCTGCAGGTATCATGGATACCACCAATAACAACATGGTAATTTAAATTAGGTATATTTTTCCTTATATGACTGAAAATGCCTAACTGCCAATAACCAGTACCTTAACCCTAGTGCTCTTACCGATCATTCATAGTTGTTTGCAGACCTGTACTAGGCTAGATATCATCTAGTTAATTAAGAAGCTTCAGAAAGGAGAGAACAGGTGATTAGGCCCATTTACCTGTGATTAGGCCAGCACACCTGCCTCTAATCTATCACATACAGGACTTTTTGTAGCTGATTGTAGATTTGATTCTTGCATCAATGGTACCAGACTGGTTGATGTCTAGTTCAACATTGATGCCTAGTTCACTAGTTCAACATAGATACCTAGTTCACTACAATAGTTCAACAAAGATACCTAGTTCAACATTGATGCTTATAGCTCACTAGTTCAACATAGATACATGGTCACTTCAATAGTTCAACATAGATACCTAGTTCACTAAAGAAGTTCAACACTAATACCTAGTTCACTAAAGAAGTTCATTCTAATGCCAAGTTCACTAGTTCAACAATGATGCCTAGTTTTAACACTGATGTTTAGTTGACTAGCTCAGCACTGATACCTAGTTCACTAGTCAACATTCATTGATATGCCTAGTTCATTTGTTCAGCATTTATACTTATATTTCAACATACCTTTTACAGATCTATTCGATCCAAATGAAATTTAACTTTATCCAGGTGATTTTTTCCGGTACTTCACAAACTAAGTAATTACATGTAATGAATTAGTAGCTACTAACTGAGGCAGTTGGTTTATCCGTTACGTTTTCACATATAAACACATATAATTCTGAAAACCTAACATTTTATTCCATCACCGTAAACTACCGAACCACGGGGGATCATTATCCGTTTTTTTTTTCCATAGTTTTAAAAATCCATAAATTATCCAGATGTATATGTCTGTTAGTTCGGTGGTTGCATGAAAAATGTTAAACTGTAACATTTAAAACCTATTTCACACGAGCGTTTTTTTTTCAACAAAAACGCAGCATGAAAAAAACGTCCAATCTAAGTTTACGTACAAAACACATACGTTTATCAGTCGTAGCGTTTTTTATACACGACTTTCCTTGCTTCGGCATGAGAAAAAACACTTGTGTGAAAGGAGCTTAAAAACAGTTCACACGGGGCGGCGTTTTCTAACGCGCGTTTTGAGTGACTATAGTTCAATAGATGTATGCACACTTAAACGCTCGTTTCGTCTTAAGTGCCCAGCGAACGCGCGTTTAAGGATTTTTGTAAAAACACGCTCTTACCGGTCGTTACCATATATTATATAATATTGTATACCTAACGCGCGTTAAAAAAACGTCCTTTCTGTACGAACCCGATTCCACGACTAAAATGACTGACCGGAAAACAGTAATCCAGACATGATAACAGAGATCTAAAATATCTATTAATTACAATGTAAATAGAGCAATTAAATATCTATTACATGATAACGTAAACACATATGCTCTATTTAGTTAACTAATATACATGAAATAGATTAGCTCTATTGCAAATAATTGGTTACTGGTGCTTGTTGTTAGACAGGTAAGTTACAGGACTGATTGATCCACATTAAAGAACAGTGGAACAGTAATGTTCCACATTATAGAACAGTGGAACAGTAATGTTCCACATTATAGAACAGTGGAACAGTAATGTTCCACATTAAAGAACAGTGGAACAGTAATGTTCCACATTATGGAACAGTGGAACAGTAATGTTCCACATTATAGAATGTGTAGTATCGGGAAGATAAAATAATTTCTTATATCAAAGTTCTACTTCATTTGGATCAAATAACTATAAAATTAATTCAAGTCTATGGATGAATAGATAAACAATAAAAAAAATTAAATAATTAGTAATATATACTTTTTTCTAATTTTGAAACCAACTGATAATTCGTAACTGACCCTAGATTTCAAAGTTCTCCAATAAGGCAGTAACAGTTTCTACAGATCTAGCAAAGCATTAGGTACAAATGTTCAACTCACGACTCTGTACAACGTGCTGGGGCCAATCAAACGGTTAGGTCCATCTGGGGTACGGCGGGGGGACGGTTCCGGCACACCCAATGTGGGTAAATAAGAGAGGGGGGGGGGAAGTGACAGTGATATATAGGTAGAGGGATTAAAAAATATACCGTAGTTTGTATTTCTATATAATTTAATATAAGTTATAAATTACATTAAAATATAATGGTATCTACTTCATTTATTCCCTATAAATTTCGACAAAAAAATTATATAAATATATTATAAACATATTTTTAAAGAACTCTTTACAAGCTCTGTCATTAAATTTATATACTCTATGTAAAGGATTACACTATAAAAAATACTACATACTTACAGTAAAGAAAAGTTAACAAATTGCAATAATTAAAGAACTGACATATTAATTAATTGCCTGTACAGTCGTTATCAAATAACTTAGTCTGCAGAACAGTATAATAAAAAAGCAAGTCCCAAGTTATAGGACAGTTCCACATTATGTTACATCGCATAGAAAAAAAATTATATAATTTTTATTCACTTTCTATTTTCAAGGTAAGATAATAATAATTAAATATTTTTTTCTTAAATGGTATAGAAAAAAGGAACTTACCTTGCATATTATTTTACATGAATTACCAAGATGTTCTTTAATAATGTATATAAAGAATAATCCAGTACTCAAACCATACAATTATTAATTAATGTAAAGAATAATTGAACCATACAATTGTTAATTAATTTAATTATGTACAGAGTAATTAAGTACGCAAACCATACAATTGTGAGTGACTGTTTATGGGTCGTGCCGTTTGTAACAGAAAACCAGGTACGCCCAACAGGTCAACAGGAACGAGGGGGTACAACACTGTTCTAAAATTAACGTACATACTATGATAAGAGCCGTGTCTGTCTGTCCGTCCGTGTGTCACAACACGCTTGGTCGGTCTGTCCGTCACAAAATGGGTCAAACAGTCATTCTACCAACAGCGCCCCGTAAAGTTGTTGGAAAATTCTATACTTTTCGGAAGTAAATATAAAATTAATGAAAAATATAATTATCTATACAATAAAATCAGAGAACCGTTTTAAAATGAATAATTAAATCAGTGTAAAAACATTCCACACATTCATAAAACCCAAGGAACCATCCTTTAAGGCATAAATCACATTCAATGTTTACCCTGACATTGCCTCGATGTTGTAGCAATATTTTGAGAGGGTAGGTACTTCAATGTTGTGATAAGACATTAAATAACATGTGAAATGTAGTGATTTGGAAAGGTAGAACATACCTGATGGTAACCTAGACCTAAAGAGACCAATTCAGTTCCCATTTTGGTTATTATTTACACATTTTAATAAATTGTATTGACTGTAAATTGATATTGTATGAATGTTATATTACTTATATATATATTATACAAATAATATTTATTATTTGTATCTTCTTGCAGAGAATAATTTCTCTGTTATTCAGTACTTTAAATTATAAAAGAATCCATACTAATTTAAAATATTACCAATTAATAATCATAATAAATTAATAATGAATAATCATAATAAATTAATAATGAATAATCATAATAAATTAATAACGAATAATCATAATAAATTAATAACGAATAATCATAATAAATTAAAAACGAATAATCATAATAAATTAATAATGAATAATCATAATAAATTAATAACGAATAATCATAATAAATTAATAACGAATAATCATAATAAATTAATAACGAATAATCATAATAAATTAATAACGAATAATCATAATAAATTAATAATGAATTATCATAATAAATTAAAATAATCGTTTGTTCATTTATAATCGTTGTAGCTAGATAATTATGAAAAAAACCATACGATGGGTGATTATAATTTTTGAATTTTTCTCACAATATTTTAGGAGATTATTATGCTTAAATCTAACATGTTTATTTTTGATGTGAGGCATGTTTACACGGTGGACATGTGTTTATTTGATATGGACTTGCATATGTGAAAAAGTGAATGTTAAAACAAACATTTATATTTGTATATAAAGTGCACAGTGAAGAGTTAAAACAGCCACCAAGAGTTACCTTCGAAGATTTGCGGAAGGTCATGATCTAGACGGCATTGATTTATTTACCATCCAAATTGCCTGAAATTTGGTGGGACGATTGGTCAATGTCCAGAAACAATTTGATTCGATTTTGGGAGCGGTCGGGTCAAAGGTCATTAATAACTCGAGGACTATAGGATAGAAGGTCATTTATGAGCGGTGGCGAAGGTATGCGCTCTATGAGTGCCCGACATCTAGTTAAGTGCACAGTGAAGAGTTTTCAAGTTGAGTTCAATATTATGTTTCTTCATTACTAAGCATTTGCTGAAATTTGCTGACGAAGCAAAAAGTTGTTTGTGTTTTCTAACTCAATGGATTAAAAAGCATGCAATCAGTGTTTACAAATGATAACAACTTACTCTGATAGTGAAAACAACAATTGAGTAGATACGTTAATTAACCCTCTATGTCCTGAGGTGACACATCTGTCCCCCTTCAAGTGATAGATTTTGATAGATATTTTTGAAATATTTTCCAAAACGATTGGTTAAACACATGTGTACTCTTTCATGTGTTCCAACTAATGTGAACTATCACACTAGTTAAGAACAACTTTTTTTTAAAAGCCAAATTTAAAAAAATGTTGTTTGATATGCCTTGTTCGCCAATATATTACAATCGTATTAAAAAAAATTTTCACGTTTAAATTAATTTACCGCGAAAATATCAATCCTGTTGGAAGAGTATACACTCGAAAAATAACCCATTATCAACGATAACGATAAAAATTCATCGTTTTGTATCGTTATTTGCGACATTATCAAATTTTCCGATTTTGAAGTCCGACGAGGGACAATATAAGTGTTTTTAATTTAATGATAAATTATTCATCTGTACAGATAAAAAGAAGATTAAAGTTAAATTATTTAATGATGATATTATTACATGGTTAAATTCATAAATCATATTAATCTAATGGAAGACTACCCCTAAATAGAGTCCCTAATGAGGAATATTTACCCGCATCTTCCACCAATTTGTCTTTTTCTTGCCATTACACCAATCTTAGCAGAAAGAACGGACTATCAACATACCTTACCCCGCTCTGCCTGCTTAGTGACATTGGCCCGTAGGAATAGCATTAGAGTGTGCAATAGCGGGGGGAAGAGGGTTGAAATGGCGTGAGTGAGAGACATAGAAGAAGAAGAAAAAAAAGTGACTATGAAATGAACCATTATAGCAAAAAATATAAAAGAGGAACATTAGAAGTATATTAAAAAGGAGATGAATAAATAGTGGAGAAAAAGATGGCGGGGCCATAGAAGATTAAGTATGGTTCTTAACCTAGGGTGAATACAGAGTTATCGAACGGTTCCACATTTTCGAACATATAATAAAAATGTATAATTTATCATTATAACTCGTTATTTTAGTAGGTATCCATGATACCTGCAGGTGCCATAGACACCAACTGAAATAACCAATTAAAAACGAAAATGATACCGTATCATGGATACCAATTAAGTGTTCGAGCTAAAATGTTCAATAATAAAAAAATTTCATTATATGTCCGAAAACATGGAGCTGTCCGATAACTCGGTACTTGCCCTATAGTAGCCCCATCGCAATTCTCCATCATGGTATGCAATTCAATGAAGCATCCATTGATAATAAATAAGATAATATATTTCATCTGTACCGTAAAGGCGCCAAAAAGAAAATAGAATGTTACTAAGTTATCGGATCAACGTCCGAGAACAAAAAAAATTCCCACGGAGAAAGCAACAAAAAAACGTAACTTCCTTCCTGAAAAAGGTAAATAAATATAATGGTAGAGCGTGAACACAGGCATCACAGTACAGATCAGGTAACCACAGACTTCTTCCATCGTCGAACACTTTATAGGAGATTTTCAAAAAGAAGAATACTTATGTTAGTAAAATGGTAAATAACTTTAATACGTTAGCGGTTAACTTACCTAATTAGCATACACTTGCTAATACGCTATCGTAACTCTACATTAAAGTAGTCAAGACATGCGAGACTCATGATGTTAGTTTGAAAAATTTGTAAATTATAGTCTCAAATCACCCAGGGTTCACCCCATGTTCAGTCCGTTGCTCTGTTTTGTTAAAATTGCGTTCGTTTGGCTGAAAACAGCGTCTACAATATATGAAGTAGGGACTATCATTTCTACCATTAGAATGTTCAATTGTTGGTGCTTAGCATTAAGCCACCCCTTTTCGACTTCTGTGTTTATCGACCCCAGGGGTCAGAATTGACCACTTTGGAGACCAATGGTATAGAGTGAAAACAGGCCTCATCATCTACAATGTCTACAGGCCTCATCATCTACAGTGTCTACAGGCCTCACCATCTACAGTGTCTACAGGCCTCATCATACACATTCTACAGTTTCTGTAGATGATGATGCCTGTAGTCAGTGCATATGTCACGTATGTACTCTGAGTTATTGTTATTGTTCTAGCTAAGTCTGGATGACAGAGAGAGAGGGGGGGGGGAGGTGTGTATATGAATGTCACGATCAACACGCGTGAGGGGGGGGGGGAGCTATAGGGGGTCGAGAGGGGGGTTGGTACCGCATTGGCAAGATGGGTACGCGAACAACCCGACCAAAACAACCATGAAGATATTTGTAATAGGGTTAGAATAATACACTCGCAATAAAGATATTATATAACATAGTACAATAACATATATACACTAGCGACACCTCTCTTGGAAAATTCGGTTTCCCAGCGTAAAAACAACATTTAGTGTTAGTTAAAGCATAGGAAAGAAACTATTAATATTATTCTACCAAATTTTTTCTTGTTTTATTAATATATATTGTAAATGAAATGGTACCAAAGCAGCGGCTAGTAGCACCTTTGTAACACAGGTGGCAGCACTATGCATTTTTGAGCCAAAATTTCCGATAGTGTTGTAATATCATTGCAGTGAAATATTTAAATATAGTTCGGTGTATTTTATTGTTAATATAACAGGTAAATCTGAGTAAAGTGTATTTGAATATCATAACTATTAAGTTTATTAATTAATACAGCTAATTAATACTAAGTAACTGGGGTTACCTTTAACATTGCTTCTTTTACCAGCCTCTGACACGGGTTAGAGGCTTGAACTTAACCCTGGTGAGTGTCTTACTAGTAACCATCTGGTTGAGAGTGGTAGTAACTAGGGTCAGGGGTGATGCTAAATAGAACTGGTGTGTAGAACTATAGATAGTGTGCAGAACTAACTATAGTGTGTTAAATAGAACTGGTGTGTAGAACTATAGTGCTAAATAGAACTATAGTGTAGAGAACTAACTATAGTGCTAAATAGAACTATAGTGCTAAATTGAACGAGCATACATACAGTCTTGACTATTCAACCGTGTTACACATTACGTATTTTTAGATCTTGACTAACTTGGCAACAACTCTCTTGACTAATTGATTACTATGAGAGCAGAACTCTTGACTAATTGGCTAAAGTGACCAATTGTAAACAAAAGTAGACGGGTATAATATACGTGCAGCAACTATATTAGTCAAGGACCCTTGGCTAGTTGACTCAATATTCTCTTGGCCACTTGACTCAATAGTCTCTTGGCTAGTTGAATCAATAGTCTCTTGGCTAGTTGACTCACTAGTCTCTTGGCTAGTCGACTAAATAGTCTCTTGACTAATTGACTGGCTAGTCTCTTGGCTAGTTCACTAAATAGTCTCTTGGCTAGTTGACTCAATAGTCTCTTGGCTAGTTGACTCAATAGTCTCTTGGCTAGTTGACTCACTAGTCTCTTGGCTAGTTGACTCAATAGTCTCTTGGCTAGTTGACTCAATAGTCTCTTGGCTAGTCGACTAAATAGTCTCTTGACTAATTGACTCGCTAGTCTCTTGGCTAGTCCACTAAATAGTCTCTTGGCTAGTTGACTAACAAGGCAAGTGCCTTTCTCTAGTTACCGACAGTTTAATAAAATAAATTAAAGACAATAGAAATATAGAAAAACGGGATAGAGACTATCCCTACCAATGGATAGGTGATAGAGACTATCCCTACCAATGGATAGAGACTATCCCTACCAATGGATAGGTGGATAGAGACTATCCCTACCACTGGATAGGTGGAACCAGTTTGTTGTTTTCATCTTTAGTTACTTTCTCAGTTAATTCATAATCAGTAACTTTACTTTATAAGGACTGAGAAAACATTAGTTAAAAAGCAGGCAGGTACCTAAGTTAGTAATTATGGTAGGTAGGTAGGTAATTAAAGTAGGTAGTAGGTAGGTAATTAAAGTAGGTTACCCAATCATTATTAAGGTTCACTAAGCCACTATTTTTTATAATGCAATATACTATAATGGATAACATCATAGCTGTTAAAATATATTTTTATTTATTTATTAAGTTAAGTATTTAAAACATAAATAAATATTAATACAGTGTCATAGTTATAATTAATAAATAAATGAAACCTAACTTTTAACTAAATATAAATGTTTAGTTTAGAAACATTAATTCAGAAATAATTGTGTCATATAATTTCATATCCAGTAAAATTAGAGGGTAAGTTCCGAATTATCGGTCACGACTACATCTTCGGACATATAAGAAAAAAAAAACAATATAAAAATTGTTAGCATTAGATAGCACTGTGTAATAATAACAATTTTTATATTGTTTTTTCCTATATGTCCGAAGATGTAGTACTGACCGATAATTTGGAACTTACCCCAAATTAATTCTCAACATTGTTTCTGTATTTACTAAAATTATTTTTCAATTTAAAATATAAGAATGTTCTCTTAAAAAGAAATAAAAAAAATACATCAGTAATTTTTTTAAATGAAAAATAAATAAAGTACCTAGCTCAAATTTACTGATTTTATAAATCTTTAAAATGAGGCATAAATAAATTATTAAAAACATATAAAGTGAATGTTTTAAACATTCTGATAAATGTATCAATATTATTATTTAATATATAGTAGGGTAAATTACGAATTATTGAACAGTTCCACATTATCGGTCATATAAGAAATAGACTACATTTTAATTGGCATCCATGGTATCATGGATACCAATTAAAATACAAGTTATTTTCTTATATGATCGAAAATGTGTAACTGTCCGCTAATTCGTAACTCCCCCCTCCAAATCAACTCACCAGATGTAGAGCCTTGCACGTCGTAAAAACCTTTCCGTCTCATTTTCATTTCCAAACTATTTTAAATAAACACGATTTAAACCTTCAAGATAATAATTCTGTTAAAATACACCGGGATGTATTAACTACTATATAGCTTATAAATTAATTCCACAAAGCAATGTGTATATATCACGTATTTAAATAGGTACCGGCCGGCTGATCACTGCTTGGCAAAATTGCAATGAAGTATCAGCAGGACACACACACACCACCTCACTCTACCAACTCTCTACGCACACTGAAAGTCGGAACATATTTGTGTTGCCCACACGCGGTTGCCAAAACATTCCAAACATTATAATTAGGAACCTACTGTTGTTTGTCTGTTCTTAACAGATGGGAAAGTTCTGAGTTATCAGACGGGTCTACATTTTCGATCATATAAGAAAAAATATAGTTATAATTATCTAATTTCATATAATTGGAAATGTGGACTCGGAACTAAGCTATTTTGATCATAAAGCAAAATGATATAATAATTTTACTCTTATTTTAATTAATATATATTTTTTTTATGATCGGAAATGTGAAACAGTCCGATAACTTGGAACTTACCCTAAATGTGAAATATTTGATGGGTTGAATTCAGCAAGCTTTTTATAAAAGATATATTTGTTAAGGTTGTTATTGTTTTAAATTACGGAACATATATAAATTACGAAATATATTCTAATATTTAATAAATATTATATTGAAGTTTTTAGATATATATAATAAAAATGAACAATATTTAAATCATAAAAAACATATATTATGCGTACAATGACTTACTTAATTCGGTATGTTCCTAGTTCACGTCCCTATTTCATTTAGGGACGTGAACTAGGAAGGAGTGAAACGTTCTATATTAGGTCACTCTTTTATTGTCATTTTATTAAATTTAATTAATATATTAACAATAAATAAAATCTTAATAAATAATATAGGTAGCTTTCTTTATAAATTCATATTTTTCTTATAATGATTTTCGTATCATTTTCTGAATTTCAATTTCAAATATTCATTTTTGGTTTTATTTTTGTATGTGTTTAAGATAATAAATTTATTTTAGTGCAAAAAATCACATAAAAGGAAATTAAATTAAAGAATAATTAATTTAAAAATACCCCCATTCTAGTTCACGTCCCTATTTCATTTAGGGACGTGAACTAGTAATTTTCCATTAATTCGATTACATACTAGGTATAATATAATTTAAAATATAAAAACAATTGCTTTAAAATATTCAACTTGTTCATTAAAGAGATGGTAACCGTATTAAAATTCTACCAACTATTAATTAGATTTTCAATTAAATTCAATTAAATTAATATATAGATTTAAAGTTGAAGGTAATATATAAAACTATATTGGCAACGCTATAGTCTGTTAAATCAAATTAAAATATATTTAAATATATAATCATATATTCCTTAACTAATAATATCTATAATTTATCATGTACCAACTACTATTAATATAGATTGTTTATAATTTATTTTAGAAAAAAAAAGTTAGGTTTATTTCACATTTATCTAGTAACTGTATTTTAATATTTAATTCTTAATAGTAATCGAAATATTATGAAAATACATACGTAAGTTCCAAGTTATCGGACGGTTCCACATTTTCGATTTTATATCATTTTTTTTCGAAAATTAAAATAGAAGGTGAAAAAGTATTCATAATTTTATTAATCTAATATGATCGAAAATGTGGATCTGTCCGATGTAAACTAATGTTTTCTTATTAAAAAAAAGGAACAAATTAATTATTTAATAATCTCCTAAATATTGAGTAACAAAAATCAACTCACCTTTACGAACTTTCCTTAGAACAGCTGCGTAAAAAAAATTGTTATGAATATCACAGTATATCCTCAAAAGTTTTCTATATCATTCATCATAGAAAACTATTCAAAAATGTTAAGGATAACTAAGATATTTTATAACATGCATGTATATTAGAAGAATCTTTTAATTCCTAATAAACAATATAGAGTGTTGAAATAAATTTTTAGGGGTAAGTTCTGCTTCACCGATTCTTTCTCATCACCGACCAATTATTTGATGAATAAATAATAACACAGAGTTAGGTTAAATTATGTTAATTTAATTAAATGAATATTAATGATAAATTGAATCTTATTTCTTGGCTTGCACACAATTGAACGATAATTTGAAATGAACCAAGATGTAGAACTTACACTTTTTCCAATAGAGTAAATTTATAAAACAGTGTATATAGTAAAATGATTTAGTAGGGTAAATTCCGAGTTGTGGACTGTTCTACAATTTCGATCATATTAAAAATTATTCATTTTTTTTCAAAATTATTATATCGTTTTTTCTTATATGACCGAAAATGTGGAACAGTTCGATAACTCGTAATTTACCCTATATGTAAGTGTGGATTGATCTTATGAAAAAAGGAAATGTTAGTAATAAATAGAAAGGAAATGTTAATAAAAGAAGTGATTCAATGCTATGAAATTACAGAGAACTCCTGAGTTATGAAGAACCTGAGTTATGAAATGCATTTGAGTTGTGAAGTATTTTCTATGTTCAAATTATAGAAAACGATATATGTCAAGATTTTTGTCCAAATTATCCCTCACCGACATAGTTTTCTCCAAGATTTTATTCTTTGAAAATATTTAGTAATTAGTGCACATGAGTTATGAAGTAACCAGTACTTCATAACTCAGGGGTTTCACTGCATTAACCAACATACATAAAACAAAACTAAATCAAGATCAATGAATTCAAAACACTTGATTTTTTTTTAAAACATCGCTTTGTAATTTTCCATTACGAGTTACAGTCGTGTTACGAATAGGCCAAAATAACATTCATAACAGTAGAGTTGAAATTCCTGAGTTATGAAGCATTTGTTCCTTCAAAACTCAGTGCCACTTCATATCTCGTGTGCACTAGATAGTTTTCTATGATTAAAATCATAGAAAACTATGATCATTGAGGGATGACTATGACGAATTTCTTGACGCATATAATTTTCTATGATATAAACATAGAAAACTACTTCATAACTCAAATGCATTACATAATTCAGGTGAAATCAAAAGTTTTATTGTATAACTTTTCAATTCGCCATTTACAAAGAAATAGAACAAGCTCACCTTTTGCATAGCTCGAACCTGTCGGGTAATAAGGAGGAAAAGAAGACCTATTTCTAGGAAGTAGAGTTTCGTTCTCAGCGTACAGTAAGTTAGAGAAACCTTTAATGCTCCCAGAGTCTAGAATACCCCTCAGGCTACCACATTCAAGACCAATGGAGCCGGAGCCGTCAGTTGTGTACCCACCGTCAGTGTTGGAGTCTGCAGGTCGGTATCCACCACGGTAATCGTAGTGGTACTCCTCGGCAGATCGGTATTGGTGTTTGTTGGGACTCATTGGAGACTGACGGTTACTAGTAGCGTCCTTGTAAGATGGAGGAGGTCTCACTCCTGGCGGAGTGCTACTGTGTCTGGACCTCAAAGGAGGGGTGTGGCTGGAGGAGGGGGAGGCTTGGAGGTGCCTTAACGGTGAAGGCTGACTTTGTCTCAGAGGAGGAGTTGAGGAGTGGAAAGATGGAGGAGTTTGAGAGCTGCGAGAAGGAGGAGTTCTAGAATTTTGGACTCTGTCAAGAGATTCGCGACTGAGTCGACAGTCTCGTGGGATTGTACCAAAACTTCTACTGAAACCGGAGAGACTTTGGTCCTTTGACAGTTTATCCGATCTGGCGGAGTCTCTACTGACATCTAGAATGCCGCTACTAGTCGTACTACTGGAGTAATCTCTAAGACTCTCTTCGTACTCTCTAAGAGCAGCTAAATGGTGCCTACTTTCTGGTCCCTTGCTTGTCAATCTATCTAACGAGTTTTCTACTGGAAGACGATGTTGTTGGTGATGCCTACCAAAATTCTCTGGGTAAAATTGCTTATCATTTAAAAACTGAGAGGTGATGCGATCGTAATCTTGTGATACACTAGGATAGTTACGAGCTAAGTTCATCTTATACAAATAATAGTCAGTGTAGGTTGATATTAGGTCACTAGGTAGATAGCGCGAGGCGGTAATGCTAGACACGCTGCTCAAACTCTCGGCCGGGAAAATACGGTCACCATCTCGTCCGGGAAACTCCTTGTCTCTCAGAGACACCAGGTTACCGCTTATCAAATTTCTGAATCTTTCAGAGGGGTGGAAGTACTTATCGATAGAGGAGTACAGTTCTCCGAAGAGGTACTCGTTGTTGTTCTCAGAGAGGGTTGAGTAAGAAGGAAGAGGTCTGGATAGGGATGAATTCAGGAGATCTGGACGATAATTCATTGTCTAATTAGATCCGGACAACAGTGATGCAGGCATCTTCCGATGCTCTTTTGTAGTGCGATAAACACAGTAAACGAGAAGAGCATCCGTGTCCATTTTGGTATCTGCAAAAAAAAACAATTGATATTATATTTTTCATAAGCAACATACTCTAATATAAAATTTCGTTTAAAAAGACAGCATAGATTTATGTTTTTAACACACATAGATAAAATGTACCTAAAATCACGAAAAAAAAAACACATTTCAAAGATGAAACTTAGGTCACATCTTCGGGAATTGAACCTCTGCCTGTTAGCAAAGGAACTTAGAACATATGCTAGGTACCTAAAACATATTCTAGGTACCTAGAACATATTCTAGGTACCTAGAACATATTCTAGGTACCTAGAACATATTATAGGTACCTAGAACATCTGCAAGGTTCCTAGAGCATCTACTAGGTACCTAAAACATATTCTAGGTATATAAAACATCTGTTAGGTTTCTAGAACATATTCTAGGTACCTATAACATACGCTAGGCTCCTAAAACCTTTGCTAGGTACCTACAACATATTCTTGGTACCTAATACATCTGCTAGGTTCCTAGATCATAATACCTAGGATGCTAGAGGTTCCTAGAACATCTGCTAGGTTCCTAGATCATAATACCTAGGATGCTAGAGGTTGCTAGAGCATATTTACAAATACGGTCTAGCAATCACGCCTCTACTTGCTTTGCTCTGCTAATGATTAATTCCTTCCCACCTTAGTGAGACAGGTGTTAAATGCTTTAAAGAGTGTTAATTAAAGATAGGCATATATACCTGTACTGGCACACCTGATCACCTATCTTCTTTAACAGGTGATACTACAACAGTGACATGTACTACAGGAGCTACAGTGACATGTTACTACAGGAACTACAGTGACATGTTACTGCAGAAACTACAGTGACATGTTACTGCAGAAACTACAGTGACATGTTACTGCAGAAACTACAGTGACATGTTACTGCAGAAACTACAGTGACATGTTACTGCAGAAACTACAGTGACATGTTACTGCAGAAACTACAGTGACATGTTACTACAGAAACTACAGTGACATGTTACTACAGAAACTACAGTGACATGTTACTGCAGAAACTACAGTGACATGTTACTACAGAAACTACAGTGACATGTTACTGCAGAAACTACAGTGACATGTTACTGCAGAAACTACAGTGACATGTACTGAGGAAACTACTGTGACATGATACTACTATAGAAACTACAGTGACATGTACTACAGAAACTACAGTGACATGTTACTGCAGAAACTACAGTGACATGTTACTGCAGAAACTACAGTGACATGTTACTACAGGAACTACAGTGACATGTACTGCAGAAACTACAGTGACATGTTACTACAGAAACTACAGTGACATGTTACTACAGAAACTACAGTGACATGTTACTACAGAAACTACAGTGACATGTTACTACAGAAACTACAGTGACATGTTACTACAGAAACTACAGTGACATGTTACTACAGAAACTACAGTGACATGTACTACAGAAACTACAGTGACATGTTACTACAGAAACTACAGTGACATGTACTACAGAAACTACAGTGACATGTACTACAGAAACTACAGTGACATGTACTACAGAAACTACAGTGACATGTACTACAGAAACTACAGTGACATGTTACTACAGAAACTACAGTGACATGTACTTCAGAAACTACAGTGACATGTACTACAGAAACTACAGTGACATGTACTTCAGAAACTACAGTGACATGTACTACAGAAACTACAGTGACATGTACTTCAGAAACTACAGTGACATGTACTACAGAAACTACAGTGACATGTTACTACAGAAACTACAGTGACATGTACTACAGAAACTACAGTGACATGTACTTCAGAAACTACAGTGACAAGCTACTACAGAAACTACAGTGACATGTACTTCAGAAACTACAGTGACATGTACTACAGAAACTACAGTGACATGTACTTCAGAAACTACAGTGACATGTACTACAGAAACTACAGTGACAAGCTACTACAGAAACTACATTGACATGTACTACAGAAACTACAGTGACATGTTACTACAGAAACTACAGTGACAAGCTACTACAGAAACTACAGTGACATGTACTACAGAAACTACAGTGACATGTACTACAGAAACTACAGTGACATGTACTACAGAAACTACAGTGACATGTACTACAGAAACTACAATGACATGTTACTACAGAAACTACAGTGACATGTACTTCAGAAACTACAGTGACATGTACTACAGATACTACAGTGACATGTACTACAGAAACTACAGTGACATGTTACTACAGAAACTACAGTGACAAGCAACTACAGAAACTACAGTGACATGTACTACAGAAACTACAGTGACATGTACTTCAGAAACTACAGTGACATGTACTACAGAAACTACAATGACATGTACTACAGAAACTACAGTGACATGTACTACAGAAACTACAGTGACATGTTACTACAGAAACTACAGTGACATGTTACTACAGAAACTACAGTGACATGTACTACAGAAACTACAGTGACATGCACTACAAAAACTACAGTGACATGTACTTCAGAAACTACAGTGACATGTACTACAGAAACTACAGTGACATGTACTTCAGAAACTACAGTGACAAGCTACTACAGAAACTACAGTGACATGTTACTACAGAAACTACAGTGACATGTACTACAGAAACTACAGTGACATGTACTACAGAAACTACAGTGACATGTTACTACAGAAACTACAGTGACAAGCTACTACAGAAACTACAGTGACATGTTACTACAGAAACTACAGTGACATGTACTACAGAAACTACAGTGACATGTTACTACAGAAACTACAGTGACATGTACTACAGAAACTACAGTGACATGTTACTACAGAAACTACAGTGACATGTTACTACAGAAACTACAGTGACATGTTACTACAGAAACTACAGTGACATGTACTACAGAAACTACAGTGACATGTTACTACAGAAACTACAGTGACATGTACTACAGAAACTACAGTGACATGTTACTACAGAAACTACAGTGACATGTTACTACAGAAACTACAGTGACAAGCTACTAAAGAAACTACAGTGACATGTACTACAGAAACTACAGTGACATGTTACTACAGAAACTACAGTGACATGTACTACAGAAACTACAGTGACATGTTACTACAGAAACTACAGTGACATATTACTACAGAAACTACAGTGACAAGCTACTGAAGAAACTACAGTGACATGTACTACAGAAACTACAGTGACATGTTACTACAGAAACTACTGTGACATGTTACTAGGTAGTGAAAATGACTGGGTCACTGCAGTCAGTGTGAAAAAATATCACTACAGTTACAGCTCAACACAGTCACTGTTCACTGCAGTCACAGATACAGCAGTCACTGTTCACTGCAGTCACTGCTCTCTGCAGTCACTGCTCACTGCAGTCACTGCTCACTGCAGTCACAGCCCCTTTCAATCACAGTCACTATTCACTAAGTTTCTTTTCACTCTAACTACTCCACCTTTATATCTAATTCATATTTAAGCAAAAACTTATTGGAAGCAATTTAAAGTTATTTTCCATGGGGTAACTTCTCGTTACCAGACGGTTCCACACTTACGATCGTGATGAGAAAAAATGACGGGTTAATTTCTTGATCGCAAATGTGGAGCTGTTCGATAACTTGGAACTTACCCGTGTAAGCTGCCTCTTATAGAATTTAATATAATTAAGTTATTAGGCAATGAAAAGTTATAGTTAGTTAAGTACTTTAATTCAAAGGAAATAAAGGGGAAACTGGGGCAGTATTTGGAAGGGAAATTAAAGGGATTGATTGAATGGTTTGGAGAAATTGAAAAGAGAATAGTTGCTATTAATTAAATTGATTGAGCAATTATTGGTAATATATGAGTGCATACCTCTCATATTTCTCTCATATATGAGTGCATACCTCTCATATTTCTCTCATAAAGCTGTTCCTGTTCAGAATACTAATAGGAATAAAGTTTGGGAATCATCGGGAATAGATGCCTCTCACCGCCATAAACAACAACAACAACAACAAAAACAACAAAAACAACTATAACAAAAACAACCCAAACTTTATTTTAAGTACCAATAACTTTAAGGATATTTTCACTTGCTTTTCGCTTTAAATGACTTTTTTATTCGAGGAAAACAATAATTTGTTATGTTTATTAACTTTACAAATTATACAAAAAATTAATTTAAGAAGATGATACGTGCGTTCTTTAGTTATCTGGTAGTTTAAACTCTAATTACTGTTTAACATGAGAAAAGCACGTATCTTTACTTAGTTAGTTTGTAGTTACTTTGTAGGTTCATTTTTGCCGAAAAAAGTATATCTTAAAATATATGTTAACTTTATTTTAGAAATATTATTTTAACTTTAATGTAGGCAGTATTAGATTTATTTTCAATTTATTTACATTATTATTAATTCATAAACAGACCAATGACATCAACAAAGGAACAGTTACTTGTTGAATGGAGTGAATTATCGGTACGCGGAAGTTTCCACTGAGGAATATTCAACTGAGGAAGATTCCACTGCGGAAAGTTCCACTGAGGAAAATTCCACTAAACAAAATCAAATATTTAAAAATCAACCAGGAACTTTTTCCTAGGATTTCTTTGGAAAAATAATATGTAGTATTCATTATTTTCTAAAACGATATGGTTCTGTCCAAAAAGCAGTCCAAAATATATTTTGCCAAATTCTTTTAGCTGAGCAGGTGATACTGTTCTAGTAAGTTAATAGCTAGGAAACGTTTACTTCATTAAAATAATTATTTCTCTCTTTTCAATGTTATACTAGCAGAGTGTAGGATAATGTCTTTAACCAATAAGGCTATGCAAATTTGAACTATATTTGTGTGAAACATTTTTTTCCTACTTTTATTCTTACATTATTTTATTTATGTGTTTCCATTCTGTATGTATATCAAGACGAAAAGGGATTATCGTCCCTGAAAGATATATCACATTGCTTACATTAAAAATATATTTTCGTATAAATACGAAGCAATTGACTCACGCTTCAAACGATCAGTGTGTGGATTTCAAGACGGAAATTGATATCAAGACAGAGCTTGATTAATATTTCTACAATATATAGCGAATACCTTACATTAATAAATTATATTTTATTGTCTTTTTTTGTTGTTACTATATTTAACATGTTTAAATTGTAGAATTTGTCCACATCATTAATATATAAATTGATTGTATTCTTTGTGATCATTGTCTTTTTGTTACAAGCTATCGTCTCGTATAACAAATATTTTATTTGCATTTACTTAAAACTCGAATTTACATTCAAAATGAAAATTAACTTAACTATAATCAGATTTGCGGAACAAGAGGCTAAATAAAATTTCTGTAATATTTTTTTTAAAGTAGAATTATCTTAATCTCAAGTAGAAGTAGCTAAGTAATGCACAAAGAAAATATACAATGAGAAAATTTATATAATGAGATTCACTTATACTTTATTAAACCCCTTAAAAAGGAACAGTGGAATGAATATCACAAAAGCTTGTATAATATGAAGATGATAATTTATATAGTATTGTTTTAGAAAATAAGCAGTAAAATTTATAAATATATTTATATTCGGTGGAATTTTCTTCAGTGGAATTTTCCCAGAGGAACTTTCCACTGTGGAATTTTCTTCAGTAGAATATTCCTTAATGGAATCTTCCTCAATGGAATCTTCCTCAGTGGAATTTTCGTCAGTGGTATTTTCCCAGTGGAATTTTCCTCTGTGGAATTTTCCCAGTGGAATTTTCCTCAGTGGAATTTTCCCAGTGAGATTTTCCTCAGTGGAATTTTCCTAGAACCGAATTATCATGAAAGAAAAAAGAAAATCATGATAAAATGTATCAAAAAAAACTGAATGATAAAATGTATTATGAAATGTATTATAGAGTGTATAAGAAAATGTATGATAAATATATGATAATTAGTATGATAAATTGCATAATGAGAACAATCAAGAATTGTGGAAGAGGATTAGAAATGAAGATGAATTCATTATAAAAGACATAATAGAAATTATGTGCTATGATATAAAGGAGATGTATAATTTTTTCATACCATTGTTCTCAATATAAATAGACACCGATTGAAAAGAAAATATCTAAGATAAAAACATAATATTTTATTCTAGCAACGGTACCTTCTTATCAGTACCTTCTTATCAGTACCTTCTTATCAGTCAGTACCTTTTATCAGTACCTTCTTATCAGTACCTTCTTATCAGTACCTTCTTATCAGTCAGTACCTTTTATCAGTACCTTCTTATCAGTACCTTCTTATCAGTACCTTCTTATCAGTACCTTCTTATCAGTACCTTCTTATCAGTACCTTCTTATCAGTACCTTCTTATCAGTACCTTCTTATCAGTACCTTCTTATCAGTACCTTCTTATCAGTACCTTCTTATCAGTACCTTCTTATCAGTACCTTCTTATCAGTCAGTACCTTTTATCAGTACCTTCTTATCAGTACCTTCTTATCAGTACCTTCTTATCAGTACTTTCTTATCAGTACCTTCTTATCAGTACCTTCTTATCAGTACCTTCTTATCAGTACCTTCTTATCAGTACCTTCTTATCAGTACCTTCTTATCAGTACCTTCTTATCAGTACCTTCTTATCAGTACCTTCTTATCAGTACCTTCTTATCAGTACCTTCTTATCAGTACCTTCTTATCAGTACCTTCTTATCAGTACCTTCTTATCAGTACCTTCTTATCAGTACCTTCTTATCACCAAAGTTCACATTCGCTAACCTTCTCCTTTAATGATGACTCTAATAGTAAAGTGACTGTGGAGAGCAACTGATAACATATGAACAAAAGAAGGCAGCGTGGCGCTCAAATGAAGATAAGATATTTCAAATGAAGGCTAGATACTTCAAATGAAGGCTAGATACTTCAACTGAAGGCTAGATACTTCAAATGAAGGCTAGATACTTCAAATGAAGGCTAGATACTTCAAATGAAGGCTAGATACTTCAAATGAAGGTTAGATATCTCAAATGAAGGCTAGATATTTCAAATAAAGGCTAGATATTTCAAATGAAGGCTAGATACTTCAAATGAAGGCTAGATATTTCAAATGAAGGCTAAATACTTCAACTGAAGGCTTGATACTTCAAATGAAGGCTAGATATTTCAAATGAAGGCTAGATATTTCAAATGAAGATAAGATATTTCAAATGAAGGCTAGATATTTCAAATGAAGGCTAAATACTTCAACTGAAGGCTAGATACTTCAAATGAAGGCTAGATATTTCAAATGAAGGCTAGATATTTCAAATGAAAGCTAAATACTTCAACTGAAGGCTAGATACTTCAAATGAAGGCTAGATACTTCAAATGAAGGCTAGATACTTCAAATGAAGGTTAGATATTTCAAATGAAGGCTAGATATTTCAAATGAAGGCTAGATATTTCAAATGAAGGTTGGATACTTCAAATGAAGGCTAGATATTTCAAATGAAGGATAGATATTTCAAATGAAGGGTAGATATTTCAAATGAAGGATAGATATTTCAAATGAAGGCTAGATATTTCAAATGAAGGTTAGATATTTCAAATGAAGGCTAGATATTTCAAATGAAGGGTAGATATTTCAAATGAAGGGTAGATATTTCAAATGAAGGCTAGATATTTCAAATGAAGGCTAGATATTTCAAATGAAGGCTAGATACTTCAAATGAAGGCTAGATATTTCAAATGAAGGGTAGATATTTCAAATGAAGGCTAGATATTTCAAATGAAGGTTAGATATTTCAAATGAAGGCTAGATATTTCAAATGAAGGGTAGATATTTCAAATGAAGGGTAGATATTTCAAATGAAGGCTAGATATTTCAAATGAAGGCTAGATATTTCAAATGAAGGCTAGATACTTCAAATGAAGGCTAGATATTTCAAATGAAGGGTAGATATTTCAAATGAAGGCTAGATATTTCAAATCAAGGTTGGATACTTCAAATGAAGGCTAGATATTTCAAATGAAGGGTAGATACTTCAAATGAAGGGTAGATATTTCAAATGAAGGTTGGATACTTCAAATGAAGGCTAGATATTTCAAATGAAGGCTAGATATTTCAAATGAAGGCTAAATACTTCAACTGAAGGCTAGATACTTCAAATGAAGGCTAAATATTTCAAATGAAGGCTAGATATTTCAAATGAAGGCTAGATATTTCAAATGAAGGCTAGATATTTCAAATGAAGGATAGATAATTCAAATGAAGGTTGGATACTTCAAATGAAGGCTAAATACTTCAAATGAAGGCTAGATACTTCAAATGAAGGTTAGATATTTCAAATGAAGGGTAGATACTTCAAATGAAGGCTAGATATTTCAAATAAAGGGTAGATATTTCAAATGAAGGCTAGATATTTCAAATGAAGGATAGATAATTCAAATGAAGGTTGGATACTTCAAATGAAGGCTAAATACTTCAAATGGAGGCTAGATATTTCAAATGAAGGCTAGATATTTCGAATGAAGGCTAGATATTTCAAATGAAGGCTAGATACTTCAAATGAAGGGTAGATATTTCAAATGAAGGCTAAATACTTCAAATGAAGGCTAGATATTTCAAATGAAGGCTAGATATTTCAAATGAAGGCTAGATATTTCAAATGAAGGATAGATAATTCAAATGAAGGTTGGATACTTCAAATGAAGGCTAAATACTTCAAATGAAGGCTAGATATTTCAAATGAAGGCTAGATATTTCAAATGAAGGCTAGATACTTCAAATGAAGGCTAGATATTTCAAATGAAGGCTAGATATTTCAAATGAAGGCTAAATACTTCAAATGAAGGCTAGATACTTCAAATGAAGGCTAGATACTTCAACTGAAGGATAGATAATTCAAATGAAGGTTGGATACTTCAACTGAAGGCTGGATATTTCAACTGAAGGATAGATAATTCAAATGAAGGTTGGATACTTCAAATGAAGGTTAGATATTTCAAATGAAGGCTAGATACTTCAAATGAAGGCTAGATATTCCAAATGAAGGCTAGATATTTCAAATGAAGGTTGGATACTTCAAATGAAGGCTAGATATTTCAAATAAAGGTTGGATACTTCAAATGAAGGCTAGATATTTCAAATGAAGGTTGGATACTTCAAATGAAGGCTAGATATTTCAAATGAAGGTTGGATACTTCAAATGAAGGCTAGATATTTCAAATGAAGGTTGGATACTTCAAATGAAGGCTAGATATTTCAAATGAAGGGTAGATACTTCAAATGAAGGCTAGATATTTCAAATGAAGGTTGGATACTTCAAATGAAGGCTAGATATTTCAAATGAAGATTGGATACTTCAAATGAAGGATAGATATTTCAAATGAAGGGTAGATATTTCAAATGAAGGCTAGATACTTCAAATGAAGGCTAGATACTTCAAATGAAGGCTAGATATTTCAAATGAAGGCTAGATATTTCAAATGAAGGCTAGATATTTCAAATGAATGCTAGATATTTCAAATGAAGGCTAGATATTTCAAATGAAGGCTAGATATTTCAAATGAAGGCTAGATATTTCAAATGAAGGTTGGATACTTCAAATGAAGGCTAGATATTTCAAATGAAGGCTAGATATTTCAAATGAAGGTTGGATACTTCAAATGAAGGATAGATATTTCAAATGAAGGCTAGATATTTCAAATGAAGGGTAGATACTTCAAATGAAGGTTGGATACTTCAAATGAAGGGTAGATATTTCAAATGAAGGCTAGATATTTCAAATGAAGGGTAGATACTTCAAATGAAGGCTAGATATTTCAAATGAAGGGTAGATATTTCAAATGAAGGCTAGATACTTCAAATGAAGGCTAGATACTTCAAATGAAGGCTAAATATTTCAAATGAAGGATGGATACTTCAAATGAAGGGTAGATATTTCAAATGAAGGGTAGATACTTCAAATGAAGGCTAGATATTTCAAATGAAGGATAGATATTTCAAATGAAGGCTAGATACTTCAAATGAAGGTTAGATACTTCAAATGAAGGCTAGATACTTCAAATGAAGGGTAGATACTTCAAATGAAGGCTAGATACTTCAAATGAAGGCTAAATACTTCAAATGAAGGCTAGATACTTCAAATGAAGGTTAGATATTTCAAATGAAGGGTAGATACTTCAAATGAAGGCTAGATATTTCAAATGAAGGCTAGATATTTCAAATGAAGGCTAGATATTTCAAATGAAGGCTAGATATTTCAAATGAAGGCTAGATACTTCAAATGAAGGGTAGATACTTCAAATGAAGGCTAGATATTTCAAATGAAGGATAGATATTTCAAATGAAGGTTAGATACTTCAAATGAAGGCTAGATACTTCAAATGAAGGGTAGATACTTCAAATGAAGGCTAGATACTTCAAATGAAGGCTAAATACTTCAAATGAAGGCTAGATACTTCAAATGAAGGTTAGATATTTCAAATGAAGGGTAGATACTTCAAATGAAGGCTAGATATTTCAAATGAAGGCTAGATATTTCAAATGAAGGCTAGATATTTCAAATGAAGGCTAGATATTTCAAATGAAGGCTAGATACTTCAAATGAAGGGTAGATACTTCAAATGAAGGCTAGATATTTCAAATGAAGGATAGATATTTCAAATGAAGGGTAGATATTTCAAATGAAGGCTAGATACTTCAAATCAAGGTTGGATACTTCAAATGAAGGCTAGATATTTCAAATGAAGGGTAGATACTTCAAATGAAGGGTAGATATTTCAAATGAAGGTTGGATACTTCAAATGAAGGCTAGATATTTCAAATGAAGGCTAGATATTTCAAATGAAGGCTAAATACTTCAACTGATGGCTAGATACTTCAAATGAAGGCTAAATATTTCAAATGAAGGCTAGATATTTCAAATGAAGGCTAGATATTTCAAATGAAGGCTAGATATTTCAAATGAAGGATAGATAATTCAAATGAAGGTTGGATACTTCAAATGAAGGCTAAATACTTCAAATGAAGGCTAGATACTTCAAATGAAGGTTAGATATTTCAAATGAAGGGTAGATACTTCAAATGAAGGCTAGATATTTCAAATAAAGGGTAGATATTTCAAATGAAGGCTAGATATTTCAAATGAAGGATAGATAATTCAAATGAAGGTTAGATACTTCAAATAAAGGCTAAATACTTCAAATGGAGGCTAGATATTTCAAATGAAGGCTAGATATTTCGAATGAAGGCTAGATATTTCAAATGAAGGCTAGATACTTCAAATGAAGGGTAGATATTTCAAATGAAGGCTAAATACTTCAAATGAAGGCTAGATATTTCAAATGAAGGCTAGATATTTCAAATGAAGGCTAGATATTTCAAATGAAGGATAGATAATTCAAATGAAGGTTGGATACTTCAAATGAAGGCTAAATACTTCAAATGAAGGCTAGATATTTCAAATGAAGGCTAGATATTTCAAATGAAGGCTAGATACTTTAAATGAAGGCTGGATATTTCAAATGAAGGCTAGATATTTCAAATGAAGGCTAAATACTTCAAATGAAGGCTAGATATTTCAAATGAAGGGTAGATATTTCAAATGAAGGCTAGATACTTCAAATGAAGGCTAGATACTTCAAATGAAGGCTAAATATTTCAAATGAAGGTTGGATACTTCAAATGAAGGGTAGATATTTCAAATGAAGGGTAGATACTTCAAATGAAGGCTAGATATTTCAAATGAAGGATAGATATTTCAAATGAAGGCTAGATACTTCAAATGAAGGCTAGATACTTCAAATGAAGGTTAGATACTTCAAATGAAGGCTAGATACTTCAAATGAAGGGTAGATACTTCAAATGAAGGCTAGATACTTCAAATGAAGGCTAAATACTTCAAATGAAGGCTAGATACTTCAAATGAAGGTTAGATATTTCAAATGAAGGGTAGATACTTCAAATGAAGGCTAGATATTTCAAATGAAGGCTAGATATTTCAAATGAAGGCTAGATATTTCAAATGAAGGCTAGATATTTCAAATGAAGGCTAGATACTTCAAATGAAGGGTAGATACTTCAAATGAAGGCTAGATATTTCAAATGAAGGATAGATATTTCAAATGAAGGGTAGATATTTCAAATGAAGGCTAGATACTTCAAATCAAGGTTGGATACTTCAAATGAAGGCTAGATATTTCAAATGAAGGGTAGATACTTCAAATGAAGGGTAGATATTTCAAATGAAGGTTGGATACTTCAAATGAAGGCTAGATATTTCAAATGAAGGCTAGATATTTCAAATGAAGGCTGAATACTTCAACTGAAGGCTAGATACTTCAAATGAAGGCTAAATATTTCAAATGAAGGCTAGATATTTCAAATGAAGGCTAGATATTTCAAATGAAGGCTAGATATTTCAAATGAAGGATAGATAATTCAAATGAAGGTTGGATACTTCAAATGAAGGCTAAATACTTCAAATGAAGGCTAGATACTTCAAATGAAGGTTAGATATTTCAAATGAAGGGTAGATACTTCAAATGAAGGCTAGATATTTCAAATAAAGGGTAGATATTTCAAATGAAGGCTAGATATTTCAAATGAAGGATAGATAATTCAAATGAAGGTTGGATACTTCAAATGAAGGCTAAATACTTCAAATGGAGGCTAGATATTTCAAATGAAGGCTAGATATTTCGAATGAAGGCTAGATATTTCAAATGAAGGCTAGATACTTCAAATGAAGGGTAGATATTTCAAATGAAGGCTAAATACTTCAAATGAAGGCTAGATATTTCAAATGAAGGCTAGATATTTCAAATGAAGGCTAGATATTTCAAATGAAGGATAGATAATTCAAATGAAGGTTGGATACTTCAAATGAAGGCTAAATACTTCAAATGAAGGCTAGATATTTCAAATGAAGGCTAGATATTTCAAATGAAGGCTAGATACTTCAAATGAAGGCTAGATATTTCAAATGAAGGCTAGATATTTCAAATGAAGGCTAAATACTTCAAATGAAGGCTAGATACTTCAAATGAAGGCTAGATACTTCAACTGAAGGATAGATAATTCAAATGAAGGTTGGATACTTCAACTGAAGGCTGGATATTTCAACTGAAGGATAGATAATTCAAATGAAGGTTGGATACTTCAAATGAAGGTTAGATATTTCAAATGAAGGCTAGATACTTCAAATGAAGGCTAGATATTTCAAATGAAGGCTAGATACTTCAACTGAAGGATAGATAATTCAAATGAAGGTTGGATACTTCAAATGAAGGCTAGATACTTCAAATGAAGGCTAGATATTTCAAATGAAGGGTAGATATTTCAAATAAAGGCTAGATATTTCAAATGAAGGCTAGATACTTCAAATGAAGGGTAGATATTTCAAATGAAGGGTAGATATTTCAAATGAAGGGTAGATATTTCAAATGAAGGCTAGATATTTCAAATGAAGGGTAGATATTTCAAATGAAGGCTAGATACTTCAAATGAAGGCTAGATACTTCAAATGAAGGCTAGATATTTCAAATGAAGGCTAGATACTTCAAATGAAGGCTGGATATTTCAACTGAAGGATAGATAATTCAAATGAAGGTTGGATACTTCAAATGAAGGCTAGATACTTCAAATGAAGGCTAGATATTTCAAATGAAGGGTAGATATTTCAAATGAAGGCTAGATACTTCAAATGAAGGCTAGATACTTCAAATGAAGGCTAGATATTTCAAATGAAGGGTAGATAATTCAAATGAAGGTTGGATACTTCAAATGAAGGTTAGATATTTCAAATGAAGGCTAGATACTTCAAATGAAGGCTAGATACTTCAACTGAAGGTTAGATATTTCAAATGAAGGGTAGATACTTCAAATGAAGGCTAGATATTTCAAATGAAGGCTAGATATTTCAAATGAAGGCTAGATATTTCAAATGAAGGCTAGATATTTCAAATGAAGGCTAGATACTTCAAATGAAGGGTAGATACTTCAAATGAAGGCTAGATATTTCAAATGAAGGATAGATATTTCAAATGAAGGTTAGATACTTCAAATGAAGGCTAGATACTTCAAATGAAGGGTAGATACTTCAAATGAAGGCTAGATACTTCAAATGAAGGCTAAATACTTCAAATGAAGGCTAGATACTTCAAATGAAGGTTAGATATTTCAAATGAAGGGTAGATACTTCAAATGAAGGCTAGATATTTCAAATGAAGGCTAGATATTTCAAATGAAGGCTAGATATTTCAAATGAAGGCTAGATATTTCAAATGAAGGCTAGATACTTCAAATGAAGGGTAGATACTTCAAATGAAGGCTAGATATTTCAAATGAAGGATAGATATTTCAAATGAAGGGTAGATATTTCAAATGAAGGCTAGATACTTCAAATCAAGGTTGGATACTTCAAATGAAGGCTAGATATTTCAAATGAAGGGTAGATACTTCAAATGAAGGGTAGATATTTCAAATGAAGGTTGGATACTTCAAATGAAGGCTAGATATTTCAAATGAAGGCTAGATATTTCAAATGAAGGCTAAATACTTCAACTGAAGGCTAGATACTTCAAATGAAGGCTAAATATTTCAAATGAAGGCTAGATATTTCAAATGAAGGCTAGATATTTCAAATGAAGGCTAGATATTTCAAATGAAGGATAGATAATTCAAATGAAGGTTGGATACTTCAAATGAAGGCTAAATACTTCAAATGAAGGCTAGATACTTCAAATGAAGGTTAGATATTTCAAATGAAGGGTAGATACTTCAAATGGAGGCTAGATATTTCAAATAAAGGGTAGATATTTCAAATGAAGGCTAGATATTTCAAATGAAGGATAGATAATTCAAATGAAGGTTAGATACTTCAAATAAAGGCTAAATACTTCAAATGGAGGCTAGATATTTCAAATGAAGGCTAGATATTTCGAATGAAGGCTAGATATTTCAAATGAAGGCTAGATACTTCAAATGAAGGGTAGATATTTCAAATGAAGGCTAAATACTTCAAATGAAGGCTAGATATTTCAAATGAAGGCTAGATATTTCAAATGAAGGATAGATATTTCAAATGAAGGATAGATAATTCAAATGAAGGTTGGATACTTCAAATGAAGGCTAAATACTTCAAATGAAGGCTAGATATTTCAAATGAAGGCTAGATATTTCAAATGAAGGCTAGATACTTTAAATGAAGGCTAGATATTTCAAATGAAGGCTAGATATTTCAAATGAAGGCTAAATACTTCAAATGAAGGCTAGATATTTCAAATGAAGGGTAGATATTTCAAATGAAGGCTAGATACTTCAAATGAAGGCTAGATACTTCAAATGAAGGCTAAATATTTCAAATGAAGGTTGGATACTTCAAATGAAGGGTAGATATTTCAAATGAAGGGTAGATACTTCAAATGAAGGCTAGATATTTCAAATGAAGGATAGATATTTCAA
The DNA here is from genome assembly GCA_947561585.1 of Caprella mutica. Lineage (NCBI taxonomy): Eukaryota > Metazoa > Arthropoda > Malacostraca > Amphipoda > Caprellidae > Caprella > Caprella mutica. The sequence continues at coordinate 37,595 of CANNZV010004036.1, forward strand.
ATGAAGGCTAGATACTTCAAATGAAGGCTAGATACTTCAAATGAAGGTTAGATACTTCAAATGAAAGCTAGATACTTCAAATGAAGGGTAGATACTTCAAATGAAGGCTAGATACTTCAAATGAAGGCTAAATACTTCAAATGAAGGCTAGATACTTCAAATGAAGGTTAGATATTTCAAATGCAGGGTAGATACTTCAAATGAAGGCTAGATATTTCAAATGAAGGCTAGATATTTCAAATGAAGGCTAGATATTTCAAATGAAGGCTAGATATTTCAAATGAAGGCTAGATACTTCAAATGAAGGGTAGATACTTCAAATGAAGGCTAGATATTTCAAATGAAGGATAGATATTTCAAATGAAGGGTAGATATTTCAAATGAAGGCTAGATACTTCAAATCAAGGTTGGATACTTCAAATGAAGGCTAGATATTTCAAATGAAGGGTAGATACTTCAAATGAAGGGTAGATATTTCAAATGAAGGTTGGATACTTCAAATGAAGGCTAGATATTTCAAATGAAGGCTAGATATTTCAAATGAAGGCTAAATACTTCAACTGAAGGCTAGATACTTCAAATGAAGGCTAAATATTTCAAATGAAGGCTAGATATTTCAAATGAAGGCTAGATATTTCAAATGAAGGCTAGACATTTCAAATGAAGGATAGATAATTCAAATGAAGGTTGGATACTTCAAATGAAGGCTAAATACTTCAAATGAAGGCTAGATACTTCAAATGAAGGTTAGATATTTCAAATGAAGGGTAGATACTTCAAATGAAGGCTAGATATTTCAAATAAAGGGTAGATATTTCAAATGAAGGCTAGATATTTCAAATGAAGGATAGATAATTCAAATGAAGGTTGGATACTTCAAATGAAGGCTAAATACTTCAAATGGAGGCTAGATATTTCAAATGAAGGCTAGATATTTCGAATGAAGGCTAGATATTTCAAATGAAGGCTAGATACTTCAAATGAAGGGTAGATATTTCAAATGAAGGCTAAATACTTCAAATGAAGGCTAGATACTTCAAATGAAGGCTAGATACTTCAACTGAAGGATAGATAATTCAAATGAAGGTTGGATACTTCAACTGAAGGCTGGATATTTCAACTGAAGGATAGATAATTCAAATGAAGGTTGGATACTTCAAATGAAGGTTAGATATTTCAAATGAAGGCTAGATACTTCAAATGAAGGCTAGATATTTCAAATGAAGGCTAGATACTTCAACTGAAGGATAGATAATTCAAATGAAAATTGGATACTTCAAATGAAGGCTAGATACTTCAAATGAGGGCTAGATATTTCAAATGAAGGGTAGATATTTCAAATAAAGGCTAGATATTTCAAATGAAGGCTAGATACTTCAAATGAAGGGTAGATATTTCAAATGAAGGGTAGATATTTCAAATGAAGGGTAGATATTTCAAATGAAGGCTAGATATTTCAAATGAAGGGTAGATATTTCAAATGAAGGCTAGATACTTCAAATGAAGGCTAGATACTTCAAATGAAGGCTAGATATTTCAAATGAAGGCTAGATACTTCAAATGAAGGCTGGATATTTCAACTGAAGGATAGATAATTCAAATGAAGGTTGGATACTTCAAATGAAGGCTAGATACTTCAAATGAAGGCTAGATATTTCAAATGAAGGGTAGATATTTCAAATGAAGGCTAGATACTTCAAATGAAGGCTAGATACTTCAAATGAAGGCTAGATATTTCAAATGAAGGGTAGATATTTCAAATGAAGGCTAGATACTTCAAATGAAGGCTAGATACTTCAAATGAAGGCTAGATATTTCAAGTCAATTCACGCAAAAGATAAAAAAAAGTTATTTAAATGTTCCACTAATTACTTTGCACACTAATAGCATATCAAACTTTAAATTGTTGGAGAGAGTGTTTTCTCAACGTTCGCACAAAATGGGATCAATGATGCATAAAATAAATAAAAGTTAAATGGAAAAAAAATATTTTTCGAATCAAAATTAATTTAATTATCAAAGTTAACTGTGATATTCCATATAAATAGGGACAACAGTGACATGTAAATAGGGACAACAGTGACATGTAAATAAGAACAACAGTGACATATAAATAGGGACAACATTGACATGTAAATAGGGACAACAGTGACATGTAAATAAGGACAACAGTGACATGTAAATAGGGACAACAGTGACATATAAATAGGGACAAAAGGGACATGTAAATAAGGACAACAGTGACATGTAAATAGGGACAACAGTGACATGTAAATAGGGACAACAGTGACATGTAAATAGGGACAACAGTGACATATAAATAGGGACAACAGTGACATGTAAATAAGGACAACAGTGACATATAAATAGGGACAACAGTGACATGTAAATAGGGACAACAGTGACATGTAAATAGGGACAACAGTGACATATAAATAGGGACAACAGTGACATGTAAATAGGGACAACAGTGACATGTAAATAGGGACAACAGTGAGATGTAAATAGGGACAACAGTGACATGTAAATAGGGACAACAGTGACATGTAAATAGGGACAACAGTGAGATGTAAATAGAGACAACAGTGACATGTAAATAGGGACAACAGTGAGATGTAAATAGGGACAACAGTGAGATGTAAATAGGGGCAACAGTGACATGTAAATAGGGACAACAGTGAGATGTAAATAGGGACAACAGTGAGATGTAAATAGGGACAACAGTGACATGTAAATAGGGACAACAGTGACATGTAAATAGGGACAACAGTGACATGTAAATAGGGACAACAGTGAGATGTAAATAGGGACAACAGTGAGATTTAAATAGGGACAACAGTGACATGTAAATAGGGACAACAGTGAGATGTAAATAGGGACAACAGTGAGATGTAAATAGGGACAACAGTGACATGTAAATAGGGACAACAGTGACATGTAAATAGGGACAACAGTGACATGTAAATAGGGACAACAGTGACATGTAAATAGGGACAGCAGTGACATGTAAATAGGAACAGTGACATGTAAATAGGGACAACAGTGACATGTAAATAGGGACAACAGTGACATGTAAATAGGGACAACAGTGACATGTAAATAGGGACAACAGTGACATGTAAATAGGAACAACAGTGACATGTAAATAAGGACAGCAGTGACATGTAAATAGGAACAGTGACATGTAAATAGGGACAACAGTGACATGTAAATAGGGACAACAGTGACATGTAAATAGGGACAACAGTGACTTGTAAATAGGGTCAACAGTGAAATGTAAATAAGGACAACAGTGACATGTAAATAAGGACAACAGTGACATGTAAATAAGGACAACAGTGACATGTAAATAGAGACAACAGTGACATGTAAATAGTGTCTATAATCCACAGTGACATGTAAATAGCGTATATAATACACAGTGACATTTAAATAGTGTCTATAATCCACAGTGACATTTAAATAGCGTATATAATCCACAGTGATATGTAAATAGCGTATATAATCCACAGTGACATGTAAATAGTGTCTATAATCCACAGTGACATTTAAATAGCGTATATAATCCACAGTGACATGTAAATAGCGTATATAATCCACAGTGACAAAGTACCATGGAATATACTCAATTTAATTACATTAACGTTTATTTCATTATTTAGAGGCAATAATGAATTGAAGGCAATGCATTTAGTCTCCATCCTACAGCCAAATTATGGTAATGAGATCTACTAAAAAGAGAGGACATTTAGCAACGGGGGGTTAACTCCCTTACTGGATATACTCCCCCCACTCCTTTAGATATTCTAGATAATAGCCTAATAGTCGTATCATAATGTAAATAAAGTACCTATCAAAGATAAGTGTCTCCGCATGATGTCAATACATTTACTAAAACAGACACTGTACCTAATTAATGCTAAATACATTTACTAAAACAGACACTGTAGCTAATTAATGCTAAATACATTTACTAAAACAGACACTGTAGCTAATTAATGCTAAATACATTTACTAAAACAGACACTGTACCTAATTAATGCTAAATACATTTACTAAAACAGACACTGTACCAAATTAATGCTAAATACATTTACTAAAACAGACACTGTAGCTAATTAATGCTAAATACATTTACTAAAACAGACACTGTACCTAATTAATGCTAAATACATTTAATAAAACAGACACTGTACCTAATTAATGCTAAATACATTTAATAAAACAGACACTGTACCTAATTAATGCTAAATACATTTACTAAAACAGACACTGTACCTAATTAATGCTAAATACATTTACTAAAACAGACACTGTAGCTAATTAATGCTAAATACATTTACTAAAACAGACACTGTACCTAATTAATGCTAAATACATTTACTAAAACAGACACTGTACCTAATTAATGCTAAATACATTTAATAAAACAAACACTGTACCTAATTAATGCTAAATACATTTAATAAAACAAACACTGTACCTAATTAATGCTAAATACATTTACTAAAACAGACACTGTACCTAATTAATGCTAAATACATTTAATAAAACAAACACTGTACCTAATTAATGCTAAATACATTTACTAAAACAGACACTGTACCTAATTAATGCTAAATTCATTTAATAAAACAGACACTGTACCTAATTAATGCTAAATTCATTTAATAAAACAGACACTGTACCTAATTAATGCTAAATACATTTACTAAAACAGACACTGTACCTAATTAATGCTAAATTCATTTAATAAAACAGACACTGTAGCTAATTAATGCTAAATACATTTACTAAAACAGACACTGTACCTAATTAATGCTAAATACATTTAATAAAACAGACACTGTACCTAATTAATGCTAAATACATTTACTAAAACAGACACTGTAGCTAATTAATGCTAAATACATTTACTAAAACAGACACTGTAGCTAATTAATGCTAAATACATTTACTAAAACAGACACTGTACCTAATTAATGCTAAATACATTTACTAAAACAGACACTGTACCTAATTAATGCTAAATACATTTAATAAAACAGACACTGTACCTAATTAATGCTAAATACATTTACTAAAACAGACACTGTAGCTAATTAATGCTAAATACATTTACTAAAACAGACACTGTACCTAATTGAACTAAATTAATTTACAACGTAATTAACTAAAATACATTTACTACCAAATTAACTAAATACATTTCCACCTAATTAATACTAAATACATTACTAGCTAATTAATACTCTCAGGTGTAGGTATATTCCAGGTCTCTTTTAATAGAGTCATTCCTGTGATCAAATTACTCACTGGAACATTCCAATCGAATTCCAATGAAGGCAACAATTTGACGGAATGAAGCAGGTAGGCAATTAAAAATCTTTTCCATCCCTAATACGTACCTTTCATTGCTCTAAGTCGCAACTGGAATATTGATTGAGATTCCTAAATATTATAACCGTAATAAAAAGCAACGGGAATATTGGTAGGAATTAAAGTGGAAAAATTCGCTCTTTCGTTCATCGTTCTTAGATTGAAAAGAAGGAATAAATTGCTACTACTTTATTATTTGAATAACTGTTCTTTCTATTGATAATATTGAATGTTGTATGATATATAGAGAATGATGTAAAGGCTATTATGTTAATAAATTGAATAGAAATTCAACCTTATGCAAAATAAAATAGGAAATAATTTCAGAAAAAAAAAATTATTTCTGTATTATAAAAATTATTTTAAATTATCTTTTGTTCAATTATCAATTTATTATAATAATGAAATAATTGTAATGGGAGAGAGATATATAGTATGAAAATTATAGCTAAGTCTATATGTATAATGATAAATTGGGAGAATATATATTGGAAATTATATTAAAAATTTAATTTCCATCACTAACACCATTAGTTAAAACACCAGGCGTCCCTAAGCATCTCTAAAGGGCCGTACACACGTAGGGAATTTCAGTCTTTCCACAAGAGTTATTTCTAAGCTCCTCCTACTTTTACCACGAGAATATTAGAAAAAACGATATAATTATTATTTAATTTAGTTGGTATCCATGATACCTGCAGGTATCATGGATACCAACTGAAATGAATAAGAATTATATCGTTTTTTCTAATATTCTCGTGGTAAAAGTAGGAGGAGCTAAGAAAAAAGTCTGGTGGAAAGACTGAAAAAAACCCTAAGTGTGTACGGCCCTTAAAGTGGTACTAAGTACCGTCGCTATTCCACATAACTAACCTATATGTTAGTACCACAAGTACCACTTTCGGTTACTAATAACCCATCTAACTAAGTTCTATGTACAATATTAATTACCTCTGTCATAGTATCTCTAGCCTTCCAAAAATCTGTACCTTTAAGTTACTTTTCCCTCCTTTCTACTCGAGCTCTCCACTTTGCAATGAATTACTAACCCGAAACTTATTAATGGAATAATATACACAACATCAATATAAGAGATCATGGCAAAACATGCTATAATGTGATACAATAAAGACAAAACATCTAAAAATGCAATAAAATGAACATTAATCATCCCTTGTTTTCTGGTACGATTGCAATATTACAAATTGATCATCCCACCGCTTGACAACAATGTATGACGGGGGGGGGGGAGTTACTTCATTCTTCTTTACTTAAATTTATCGATAATATTCAAATTATTTTCAGTTGTTACTTAATAGTTTAGTTCTTTCTTTACGTTTCTTGAAAGAGAGAATAATCAATTTGTTTAATTTACTGTTTACGTTACTTGTCAATAATAATCATTAATTTCTCAATTCAGACTTCTACCGCCTTGTAGAATTATTGTTCTGCAACACCAGAAGCTGTTCTGCAACATCAGAAGCTGTTCTGCAACATCAGAAGCTGTTCTGCAACATCAGAAGCTGTTCTGCAACATCAGAAGCTGTTCTGCAACATCTGAAGCTGTTCTGCAACATCAGAAGCTGTTCTGCAACATCTGAAGCTGTTCTGCAACATCTGAAGCTGTTCTGCAACATCAGAAGCTGTTCTGCAACATCTGAAGCTGTTCTGCAATCGGCTCCAGTTGCTGGTTCTTTCTTTTTATCTTCTTCTACAGGTCTGACCTGCCATTAAGAATACAATCTCTGTTGTTTGGACACTGGTGTGGGCACGTGAAACTGTATAGCTTGGCATCTGTTCCATGTCCTATATCCACCACAAGGTGGGTTTCTTCATCGACTAAGTCTTGCGATGTTTGTCTAACGTGTCCCGGGGGTAGGTAAAGGCTCCCTCCGTCCATAGCCTGAAGACTCCTAAACATTTTAAGACTCTAGTGAACACTGAACAGTGAGATAGATAGCAAGAGACAATCCTCTCGTTACATACACTCTCAAGATTCATCTAAAACTCCACCCAAATCCAAACGTAAGATGCTTCCCTTCCCATTCCTCCAATTCCTATTGGTCCTCAACCCTCCTGTAGGCTGTCCCTAATTTTACCCTCAACTAATAGGAACTGACACATTCAAAAATAACTCCTATAATTCCTTTGAAACTCAAGAACCGACACATTTGACATCTGTTAGGAAATGCGAAACCTCTAATGCTAATTATTTCTATGAAGTTAATCACGGGAAACCTTTGATCTAGAAGAACTTGCAGTGAGTTAATTACCCTCAGCAAATGCATTCTATATAAAGTAATTTGAAAGTGTTAGTAACTCTATCATAGAAATAAATATTATTACCAAACCACCATTCGAAAGCACAAACCTTTTTAAATGTTAAATGACACTGTCCTATTCCAAAATTATAAAAAATTACCTTCAAATAACAGTTCAGTCTGAAGATTTTACAACTACAAGTATACAACAGTACACATAATACGCAGTACACACAATACACACAGATCACAGTACACACACTAAACAGTATACACACATGTTTAAAAGTACAGGCAGGCAAGTTTTCACCGATTTTGTTACTTCTGGTTAGTCTGGCAGAGAATTTCATGATAGTTAAAAATTCTCTAGAAATGAGACTTTCTTTGCTTTGACGTTTGGTGAAACTTTTGGTGATTACTGAGATGAAATAAATGATGATTTGGTATTCGATATTAGAAACAAGTTTATGATTTGAAGTTACGATTAATTAACATACTATTAAACCTAGTAAAACTTGTAAATAAAGTGTACAGTGAAGGGTTAAAACGACCACCAATAGTTGTAAATAAAGTGCACAGTGAAGAGTTAAAACAACCACCAATAGTTGTAAATAAAGTGCACAGTGAAGGGTTAAAACAACCACCAATAGTTGTAAATAAAGTGAACAGTAAAGAGTTAAAACAACCACCAATAGTTGTAAATAAAGTGCACAGTGAAGAGTTAAAACAACCACCAATAGTTGTAAATAAAGTGCACAGTAAAGAGTTAAAACAACCACCAATAGTTGTAAATAAAGTACACAGTGAAGAGTTAAAACAACCACCAATAGTTGTAAATAAAGTACACAGTGAAGAGTTAAACAATCACCAATAGTTGTAAATAAAGTGCACAGTGAAGAGTTAAAACAACCACCAATAGTTGTAAATAAAGTGCACAGTGAAGAGTTAAAACAACCACCACTAGCTATAAATAAAGTGCACAGTGAACGGTTAAAACAACCACAAATAGTTGTAAATAAAGTGCACAGTGAACGGTTAAAACAACCACCAATAGTTGTAAATAAAGTGCACAGTGAAGAGTTAAAACAACCACCAATAGTTGTAAATAAAGTACACAGTGAAGAGTTAAAACAACCACCACTAGCTGTAAATAAAGTGCACAGTGAACGGTTAAAACAACCACCAATAGTTGTAAATAAAGTGCACAGTGAAGAGTTAAAACAACCACCAATAGTTGTAAATAAAGTACACAGTGAAGAGTTAAAACAACCACCAATAGCTGTAAATAAAGTGCACAGTGAACGGTTAAAACAACCACCAATAGTTGTAAATAAAGTGCACAGTGAACGGTTAAAACAACCACCAATAGTTATAAATGAAGTGCACAGTGAAGAGTTAAAACAACCACCAATAGTTGTAAATAAAGTGCACAGTGAAGAGTTAAAACAACCACCAATAGTTGTAAATAAAGTGCACATTGAAGAGTTAAAACAACCACCAATAGGTGTAAATAAAGTGCACAGTGAAGAGTTAAAACAACCACCAATAGTTGTAAATAAAGTGCACAGTGAAGAGTTAAAACAACCACCAATAGTTGTGAATAAAGTGCACAGTGAAGAGTTAAAACAACCAACAATAGTTGTAAATAAAGTGCACAGTGAAGAGTTAAAACAACAACCAATAGTTGTAAATAAAGTGCACAGTGAAGGGTTAAAACAACCACCAATAGTTGTAAATAAAGTGCACAGTGATGAGTTAAAACAACCACCAATAGTTGTAAATAAAGTGCACAGTGAAGAGTTAAAACAACCACCAATAGTTGTAAATAAAGTGCACAGTGAAGGGTTAAAACAACCACCAATAGTTGTAAATAAAGTGCACAGTGATGAGTTAAAACAACCACCAATAGTTGTAAATAAAGTGCACAGTGAAGAGTTAAAACAACCAGCAATAGTTGTAAATAAAGTGCACAGTGAAGAGTTAAAACAACCACCAATAGTTGTAAATAAAGTGCACAGTGAAGGGTTAAAACAACCACCAATAGTTATAAATAAAGTGCACAGTGAAGAGTTAAAACAACCACCAATAGTTGTAAATAAAGTGCACAGTGAAGAGTTAAAACAACCACCAATAGTTGTAAATAAAGTGCACAGTGAAGAGTTAAAACAACCACCAATAGTTGTAAATAAAGTGCACAGTGAAGAGTTAAAACAACCACCAATAGTTGTAAATAAAGCACACAGTGAAGGGTTGGTAATTAATTGCAACTCCACGGTAACTTCTCATCAAAAGTAACACTCACAGATGCAAAGTTCTCTAAGATATTTTCCTTATACTCTAATCATGTTTCACAAGTTTTCAATCATCAAACAATCTTGGGGAATAAAACTAAAAGTAATTTGTTGGTGGTTTGTTTTTTAGAAGGTGTTTTTTACGGCAGAGGTTCATTGCTATTCATTCCAACTGCACAAACTCTCGGAAAACAATAACACTATTTACATATCACCTTTCAAACGATTTGAAATGCATTGCTAGAATATGCACCCAGTGTGGTTCAGAACTATGCACATGATGTACGATTTAAAAAATAATTATTATATAGTTTTTTTTTATATGACCGAAAATATGAAACTGACCGATAATGCGTAACTTACCCCACTAGTTAAATTATCAAGTTAAATTTAATGAAATACAGTCCCTTTGATAAGTAAATTAATTTAAAAAAATGGCACAGTTTTTCTATTCAAATTGTATTTATTTTATCTGGAGTATATCAAATTATTCATTGCATCTATTTGATGAAGATAGGCAGTTGCTAAGTGAAGTAAAATATTAAACAGTTCAGTACATATCTAAGTACTTAAAGGGGGATCACTTCATGAAATAAAATAGAAATTAGTTCACCGCATCAAATAAAGTGTGCTTTAAATTATTGGCTACATTGAGTGAGGTGGAGAGTCAGAGGGTCAAAATGACCCACATTCTGTGGTAAAATGAGCAGAGAAATCACTCAGTGGGTCAAAATGACCAACATTCTGAGGTAAAATGAGCAGAGAAATCACTCAGTGGGTCAAAATGACCAACATTCTGAGGTAAAATGAGCAGAAAAATCACTCAGTGGGTCAAAATGACCCACATTGTGGGGCTAAATATCACAGTAGTTTATAGAGGTGACAATGTTTCTCGGGACAACATTGTCCCAATATTGGGACAATGTATGTGTAGTACCAATTAGCATTCTTACCTGGGTAGTAGATAACGGATTTCATTAATTAGAAAGAATAAACATTCACCATTTATGTAGTTTTTAGATCTAATGAATACCATTTATTAATCGTCAAGATATTATTTCAAACTTATTTTTGTTTTGGAAGTAATATATATATATATATATATATATATATATATAT
>CANNZV010004036.1:49353-71683 GCA_947561585.1 Caprella mutica
CTATTTTCAAAGGAAAAAGTAACTCCTAGCACATATTTATTCTGATGTCAAATGAATATTGAAGTTGGAATAGAAATTTCGTCAAAATTCAGATTTTCTATTAGGTTCGTTTTATATGTCAAGATTTTTACAGAAAAACCTTATTGTAAAACAAGCTAAACAACCACCAATCAACTCATCATCATTTTCAGTATACCAACATAACTCAAAATGGTGAATTTTGTGGTAAAGCTCCCATCCAAGTAATTTCTTTTATTGCTTTAATCAATGAGGCTAATGTTTCTTATCATTTGCTGCAAACTGCATGAACTTTGATAGCATATTTCTAAAAAAATTTCGCCCTTAAATATTTTACAATCAAAACTCTTCAATACCTATCTTTCTTTCGAATTGCTAATTTTCAGTCAGAAGAAAAAGAATGTACACCGTTTGTTTTGAATGTCAATTCAGTACATAAAAATATTTGTGTGAAGGTATACAATATGATACACTTATAACTTATTATAGAAATGTTCAAATACTTCAATTAATAACTAACAGAATAAAAGAAGGTCGAAGAGTGTACAATCTTTTTCTTTGGCGTCTGATTAGTGTTTCGGACAATTATTGTACACAGAGTATGAAATTTTTTATCAATCATATAAAAATATATATACTGAACCTAATATGTGGTTTGCAGATTAATCATCCTAGACCTTAGTTCTATAATATTATGTAATAAACGGTTATACACCCATTTTACCCGGAGTCTGGAGAGTACCTCTAAGTATACAACGCCTTGTACAGAAATTAAGAACCTATAGAATTATGTTATTGTCTACTGATCTTTATTGCCTAAGAATGTTCATTTAAACTCAGTACATGATGTCATAATAGATTTAAATCGATAACTTAAATTAGAATCTTCTCCTCTTGACTGAAGTCACTCTTAGTGATTCTTTCCCCTCTTTTTTACTCTTTTTTCTCCCCATCACCTGGGTTGTCTCCCTAAGAACTAAATTGCTGTCTGCTCTGTTTGTGTGTGTGTTCGTGCGTGTCTCAATTGGAGACAAAAGAAACATTTAGTCTTAGATTTCGATATTATATGCTAAAATTTAAAGTATACAGTATATGGTAATATTTATAGTATACAGTATATGGTAATATTTATAGTATACAGTATATGGTATTATTTATAGTATACAGTATATGGTATTATTTATAGTATACATGCAGTATATGGTATTATTTATAGTATACAGTATATGGTATTATAAGGAAATATTTACAGTATATGGTTATATTGTATTTACGTTATATGGTTATATTGTATTTACTGTATTGCTATTTTATTGTAAACCTTTTCTTATAAGATTTAATTTGTGGCACTGTCCGATTACACGTAACTTAGCCTACATTTCCTACCGTACATTTTCCTGTTGCCTGTAAAACAGTACCCCACAACAGATAGCGACTGTTGAAAGTAACTACAACTTTTGATGTTTTTGACTGCCTGGATTAAAGGATGAGAAAGAACGTGCTGCTAGGGTGCATCTACCCTGACTCTATTTACTAAACTATAAACCTTTCAAAAACAGCAAAACTACGAAACACTCTTTCCCCTTTCTGATTTCATGTTTTTTTAGTAAGTATCTTATTACAGTCACAATATGTATGTAATATCTTTTAAAATATATTTTAGCAAATTTGTGACCAAAAGCGGAAATATCCGTCATGGTCCATGCTCAGCATGTTAAAATAGCATAGAATTACATGGCTACTGCAGATGCCGTCAGGAGGGATGGGGTTAAGAACTTAAAACCAAAGGTGTGTTATACTCTTTTTAACACACTTACCCTCTTTGGTGATGCACTAAAAGTGATGTATATTCTTACAGATTACCATTATTGTGTAAAACTTTAAATGTTGTGATATAATTATAACGTGTTGTTACTCACCATATTTTAATTTGGTGATTGCAAAAACTGTATTTTGCAATTATGCACATGAGCTTTTATTAAATTTAAAAACAGATATTTATTATTAAACATTTTCTTATTTAATAAAAATAGTGGAAATGTTTTCTTTTTATAACTTAATATTCTTAATTTTATCTGATTTTTATTGAGTTCATTTTTCCATCTAACTGGTTATTCACTGAGTAGCTTTTCTGCATCAATGTGCTCGTCACCAACTGGTAGGTGACTTTGTTCATGGAGCCACTTTCCTTTCTGACTGCTTCTTCCAGTCCCTTGTATTTAATTCCCTACTTTAGTTCCAAAATTGACGTTAAACCCCTACTAAATTAATTAATATATGTTATTTTACGTCACTCCATTTTACCTATTTACCTTCGTCGCAAATTTCGGAAGATAATGTTTTTTGTGGCATTTATTTATTTATATTGCATCTTGTTATTCGCATAACTCAAAAAGTCTTCTACCAAATTGCCTAAAATTTAGTAGAATAATTGGTCAAGGTCCATGTACCATTTGGTAAGATTTTGGGAGTGATCCGGTCAAAGGTCAAGGCCATTGATAACTCTGTTACTCATAAAATTATCCATCCAAATTGCCTGAAATTTGGTGGGTCGATTGGTCAATATTGAGGAACCATCTTGTTTGATTTTGGGAGCGACCGGGTTAAAGGTCAAGATCATTTATAACTCATAGGTTATAGGAAGATCAAGGTCACTTATGAGCGGCGGCGAAGGTATGCGTTCCACGAGTGCCCGTATCTAATTAAGTCTCCCTCTAAAAAGTGTTGCAATCTTTTCCAATCGGTTCCATGCCAGTATTTCTTTTTCCAATCTGTGATATGACAGTTGAGGTTACTTGTTCAGATTTAGAGTCTCATCCAATCATAACCATCACTCACTGCATTCAAATGAACCCTTATCAATGCCTCTCATTACACTCATAGAGCCACTCATCACTCTCTTTTCAATTGCCTCTCATATGTGTTCTCTCTTATTTATGGTGATTGGTTGGATCTTATCACCGGCTCTATTGATACACGGCAGAAATGTTAGACCTAAATCTCGGACTGAATCTTCACTTCCATTTTTTAGGGGAAATTGCTAGTACTCGGACACTTTCAGTTCTCGAAAAGTGGGTGCTAACGTAGGTTAACAAATTTAGTTTAATATAATTCAATAATTTGAAGTAGTAATCTATGACCTTTCGATATATAAAGTAAATTTAATGATGGCAATCCATCAGATAAAACTTTATAATATAAAATATTATAAAAATTAACTTCATATAGCTAGGTATATCATTTAACATATTTATCATTTTAATTACTCTCAATAATTAGCTACTCTCACTCGTACTATCCCCCCCCCCCTCCCCTTCAAACTCCCCCTCCCCCCCGCAGTGCGTCCACCCTCCGATTGTTTTGCAATTGCCATTCATGTTTTTTTCTCGAATTTTAATTGGAAATCACAGTGGACATGACTGTTCCTGTGGGGGGAGAGCGGACCACTGACCCACTGGGGGTGGGGGAGGGGGCTTCATTTCATGGGGGATCATCTAATCTACTCACATGTTGTCTTTGGTATTATGCACATGTGCTTTGACTCATTTTAATGCACATTATTTATTGGTTGAGGGGATTAATAGAATGACTACTTCTTAGTGATTGGTTGGTATAAACTGAAAAGAATATTTTATTAAAAATTATAATATTGATAATGATTTAATATTTTATTAATTGATTAGAATTAATAATAGTTATGGGCATATTAAATATGCCCACTTTTACTTCCTTTTTTTAGCATTAATAAAAATGACCTTGACCTATAACCTGATCGCTCCCAAAATCTAATAAACTGGTTCCTGGACATTGACCAATCGTCTCACCAAATTCCAAACAATTTAGTCGAAGACTTTTGAGTTATGCGAATAACAAGGTGACAAATAAACAAACAAATAAATAAATAAATAAATAAATAAAATGCACCAACAATATAACCTTTTTCAATCTGTAATGCTAATTATTACAATAGTGTTTGATTAGCGTTTCTATTGATTAATTAGTGTTTCTTTTCATTGACTAGTGTTTATTTTCATTAATTGGTGTTTATTTTCATTAATTGGTGTTTATTTTCATTAATTGGTGTTTATTTTCATTAATTGGTGTTTATTTTCATTAATTGGTGTTTATTTTCATTAATTGGTGTTTATTTTCATTAATTGGTGTTTATTTTCATTAATTGGTGTTTATTTTCATTAATTGGTGTTTATTTTCATTAATTGGTGTTTATTTTCATTAATTGGTGTTTCTTTTCATTGATTACTGTTTCTTTTCATTGATTGCTGTTTCTTTTTATTGATTGCTGTTTCTTTTCATTGATTGCTGTTTCTTTTCATTGATTACTGTTTCTTTTCATTGATTGCTGTTTCTTTTTATTGATTGCTGTTTCTTTTCATTGATTGCTGTTTCTTTTCATTGATTGCTGTTTCTTTTCATTGATTGCTGTTTCTTTTCATTGATTGCTGTTTCTTTTTATTGATTGCTGTTTCTTTTCATTGATTGCTGTTTCTTTTCATTGATTACTGTTTCTTTTCATTGATTGCTGTTTCTTTTCATTGATTGCTGTTTCTTTTCATTGATTGCTGTTTCTTTTTATTGATTGCTGTTTCTTTTTATTGATTGCTGTTTCTTTTCATTGATTGCTGTTTCTTTTCATTGATTGCTGTTTCTTTTCATTGATTGCTGTTTCTTTTTATTGATTACTGTTTCTTTTCATTGATTGCTGTTTCTTTTCATTGATTGCTGTTTCTTTTTATTGATTGCTGTTTCTTTTCATTGATTGCTGTTTCTTTTCATTGATTGCTGTTTCTTTTCATTGATTGCTGTTTCTTTTTATTGATTGCTGTTTCTTTTTATTGATTGCTGTTTCTTTTCATTGATTGCTGTTTCTTTTTATTGATTGCTGTTTCTTTTCATTGATTGCTGTTTCTTTTTATTGATTGCTGTTTCTTTTTATTGATTGCTGTTTCTTTTCATTGATTGCTGTTTCTTTTTATTGATTGCTGTTTCTTTTCATTGATTGCTGTTTCTTTTTATTGATTGCTGTTTCTTTTCATTAATTTGTGTTCTGTTAAATGAAATGAATGTCTTATTTTTCGAAAAAAACTATCGTTCACTATTTGTTAATAATTACCTTCACAGAAAGCGGAAGGTTATATTTTAGACAGCATTCATTTATTGATCTTCTTGTCATTCGCTTCACTCAAAAAGTATTCGAACAAATCGCCTTAAATTTGGCGGGACGATTGGTAAATGTCCAGGAACATGCTGGTAGAATTTTGGATACGATCCGGTCAAAGGTCAAGGTCATTTATAACTCAAAAAGTATTCAACCATGTTGCATAAAACTTGATTGACCGATTGGTCAATTTCAAAAACCATTTGGTAAAATTTTGAAAGTTATCTGGTCAAAGGTCAAAAATGAATGTTAAGGCTATCTATGACTTAACATCTCCTCTGTTATGTTATGTTGTTTCTTTCTGTGCATTTATTAGTGTCTATTTTCAATAATTAGTGTTTCTTTTCATAGTTTAGTGTTTATTTTTATTTATTAGTGTTCCTTTCATTCATTAGTGTTTCTTTCATTTATTAGTGTTTCTTTCATTTATTAGTGTTTCTTTCATTTATTAGTTTTTCTTTCATTTATTAGTGTTCCTTTCATTTATTAGTTTTTCTTTCATTTATTAGTGTTTCTTTCATTGATTAGTGTTTCTTTCATTTATTAGTGTTTCTTTCATTTATTAGTGTTTCTTTCATTTATTAGTGTTTCTTTCATTTATTAGTGTTTCTTTCATTTATTAGTGTTTCTTTCATTTATTAGTGTTTCTTTCATTTATTAGTGTTTCTTTCATTTATTAGTGTTTCTTTCATTTATTAGTGTTTCTTTCATTTATTAGTGTTCCTTTCATTTATTAGTGTTTCTTTCATTTATTAGTGTTCCTTTCATTTATTAGTGTTTCTTTCATTTATTAGTGTTTCTTTCATTTATTAGTGTTTCTTTCATTTAATAGTGTTTCTTTCATTTATTAGTGTTTCTTTCATTTATTAGTGTTTCTTTCATTTATTAGTGTTTCTTTCATTTATTAGTGTTTCTTTCATTTATTAGTGTTTCTTTCATTTATTAGTGTTTCTTTCATTTATTAGTGTTTCTTTCATTTATTAGTGTTCCTTTCATTTATTAGTGTTTCTTTCATTTATTAGTGTTCCTTTCATTTATTAGTGTTTCTTTCATTTATTAGTGTTTCTTTCATTTATTAGTGTTTCTTTCATTTATTAGTTTTTCTTTCATTTATTAGTGTTCCTTTCATTTATTAGTGTTTCTTTCATTTATTAGTGTTTCTTTCATTTATTAGTGTTTCTTTCATTTATTAGTTTTTCTTTCATTTATTAGTGTTTCTTTCATTTATTAGTGTTTCTTTCATTTATTAGTGTTTCTTTCATTTATTAGTGTTTCTTTCATTTATTAGTGTTCCTTTCATTTATTAGTGTTTCTTTCATTTATTAGTGTTTCTTTCATTTATTAGTGTTTCTTTCATTTATTAGTGTTTCTTTCATTTATTAGTGTTTCTTTCATTTATTAGTGTTTCTTTCATTTATTAGTGTTTCTTTCATTTATTAGTGTTTCTTTCATTTATTAGTGTTTCTTTCATTTATTAGTGTTCCTTTCATTTATTAGTGTTTCTTTCATTTATTAGTGTTCCTTTCATTTATTAGTGTTTCTTTCATTTATTAGTGTTTCTTTCATTTATTAGTGTTTCTTTCATTTATTAGTTTTTCTTTCATTTATTAGTGTTTCTTTCATTTATTAGTGTTTCTTTCATTTATTAGTGTTTCTTTCATTTATTAGTGTTTCTTTCATTTATTAGTGTTTCTTTCATTTATTAGTGTTTCTTTCATTTATTAGTGTTTCTTTCATTTATTAGTGTTTCTTTCATTTATTAGTGTTTCTTTCATTTATTAGTGTTTCTTTCATTTATTAGTTTTTCTTTCATTTATTAGTTTTTCTTTCATTTATTAGTGTTTCTTTCATTTATTAGTGTTTATTATCATTGATTAGTGCTTATTATCATTAATTAGTGTATATAACTATCGTTCACTATTTATTTATAATTTTTAATGCATTAAATGACGTTCATTTCTCTTCATTAATAAATTAATGTTTATTTCCAATAATGAATTTTTATTTTCATTAATTAGTGTTTATTATCATTGATTAGTGCTTATTATCATTAATTAGTGTATATTTTTTATTAATTAGTGTTTATTATCATTAATTAGGGTGACCGGTCCATTCGCCGAAAACACTTTCCCCGAAAAATAAGATTATTTAAAAAAGTAAACAAATTTATCTCATATGTTCAGATGAAATTACATATAGATGAACTTACATATAAGTGTATAAATTACTTTACAATATTCTACATAATTATTGGTTAAACTTTATGGAATTTACGTTAACTTAATAAACTCATATAATGTTATTGGTGCATTATTTGTGGCAGTTTATTAACTTATATGTTAATCCTATTTTCTCTGTGCAATTATCAGTTACAAAACAAAATTGTGTTGGTCTCCCTTATTTTAATATTTCTATATAGGCTACATTGCAGAATCAGTCTGCTACTGTGAGTCGCTTGTGAAGCTTTCACTATACCGGTCTACCCAACTTTAAATTCTTATACTTCAACAACTATTGAAGGCACAGTTAAAACATATTATTTCTAGGTTGTTATAATATTCATATAACTACTCCTTTTATAAAATATTGACAATATGGAGGAATGTATTGGAGCACAAAAAGGAAGTCTAAATAAATTTTGTTCAGCAACTCCTTTTAAAATTGGAAAAGCTTATGTTAGAATAAATGGCTTAAATATTTATTATTTAATAAATAATACTAAATATTTATCCTTTAATATATACTACTAAATTTTATTAGAGGTTATTTAAACTCTGCATTGAAGGTTTTTTTCCAGATCCAAGCTTTCGAAATTTATTTAGATTTATAAACTACTAAATTTATTTAGTAGTTTATAAAAGAACCAGCATTTATATGATAATTAAAACCAGACAATTAATTATCGTTTAATTTATAGTTAATAAAAATTGATCAATTTTAAATACTCATTTAACACAGGATGTTCAATAAACTTAAATTTTTATAGTAAACCTTAGTCTGCTAAAAATGGTAATATTTTCGGCGAATGTGTCGTGCGACGAAAGTGTTTCGACCTAGAACCTTAATTAGTGTGTATTTTGTATTAATTAGTGTTTATTATCATTAGTTAGTGTGTATTTTCGTTAATTTGTGTATTTTCGTTAATTTGAATTTATTATCATCAATTATTGTTTGTTAAACGAACTAAATACCTTGCTTCATTTAAAGAAAACCTACCTTGCACTATTTGTTTCTAATTCACACTTTTACCTTTATGCTGTTCCTTTCTGTCCATTAATTAGTGTTGAGGTAAATGAAATGGCGCCATTGCCCTGCATTTCAAGCTGTGACGTCATCGCTAAGAGTTAGCGCGACGTTTCAATTGCAGTGACTGACGCTATCGTAATGAGGAGACTGTCTTCACCAGGAGGCAATTGTGGAGGCAGAAAGGAGGGGATTCTTGGAGATGGAGGCAATTGTGGAGGCAGAAAGGAGGGGATTCTTGGAGATGGAGGCAATTGTGGAGGCAGAAGCCAGAGAGGAGGAGACTGTCTTCGCCTGGAGGCAATTGTGGAGGCAAAAAGGAGGGGACTCTTGGAGATGGAGGCAATTGTGGTGGCAGAAAGGAGAGGACTGTCTTCGCATGGAGGCAACTGTGGAGACAGAAATGAGGAGGGGACTTTGAAGAATGAAGGAAAATTTCAATTTTGGAGTGATTTTGAATTCCTGATGAAAGTATTGACTTTTGTTGCATCTCTCTTCCTCATTCTGCTGATAGATCACTAATTCTTTTCCTTTTTAAGGTTAGTAGGATTTGACTGGAATTAGCAATAGGTATCAGAGCTAGTGTTTTGGAGATAAATAATAGTTATTAACTTATTATTAAACATTGAATTTAACCCTCAGTAGTCCTTCAATTGAATAAACAAGAGGTTGAAGAACAACCTCTTCATCCTAACTACCAACGTGATCGCCTTATTTTCGATATCATTTAAGCTTTTTAATAATTTGTATCGACTGTAAATACTAAATAGATATTGTATGAATGTTCTTCACCGTAAGAGTTCATCCCTAGTGGAATATTATTTGTATTGACTGTAAATAGATATTGTATGAATGTTCTTTACCGTAAGAGTTCATCCCTAGTGGAATATTATTTGTATTGACTGTAAATACTAAATAGATATTGTATGAATGTTCTTCACCGTAAGAGTTCATCCCTAGTGGAATATTATTTGTATTGACTGTAAATAGATATTGTATGAATGTTCTTTACCGTAAGAGTTCATCCCTAGTGGAATATTATTTGTATTGACTGTAAATAGATATTGTATGAATGTTCTTCACCGTAAGAGTTCATCCCTAGTGGAATATTATTTGTATTGACTGTAAATAGATATTGTATGAATGTTCTTCACCGTAAGAGTTCATCCCTAGTGGAATATTATTTGTATTGACTGTAAATAGATATTGTACGAATGTTCTTCATCGTAAGAGTTCATCCCTTGTTGAATATTATTTGTATTGACTGTAAATAGATATTGTATGAATGTTCTTCATGGTAAGAGTTCATCCCTTGTGGAATATTATTTGTATTGACTGTAAATAGATATTGTATGAATGTTCTTCACCGCAAGAGTTCATTCATCGTGGAATATTATTTGTATCTTGCATTTTTTAAATTATAAGCTGTCCTTTATTTTAATCATCAAAACCTCATTAATATTTCACTGCTATTGGTTTAAAAATTCATACAATAATGCTATCTTCATAAACTCTACTAAATTCAATCAAATGATTGAAGTTTAACCCTGTACGCCCTGAATCAGTTTGAAGGTGAAAAAAAATTCGTGATATCCTTGTATATAGTGGCAAACTAAGCACATCAAACAATTAAAAAAATTTCTTTTGGAAAAAAAAAATTAATATCACAATTGCTCTAGACTAGTGTAAGCGTGCACATATGTGTTCTATTATATGAAAACGTACACATGTTCTTAACCGATCATTTATGGAAAATATTTCCAATTTATCGCACAAAATACATTATTCGAAAAGTACATAAATAAATAAGTCCTCTAATGCCATTCCAAGTACTTTCAGGTTGCATATATTAGTTCGTATTGTAACCACTAAGCATTATTTATGTTCAATAGAACAAATGAGTCGATAGACCTGTTCCGTGTTGTCCCACCAAGTCAACAGAGTGATTATCTCCTAACAATACTCTGCTCTAATTAATGCCTAGCTGTTGAATGTAGCAATTAGTATATGCTAACTATCGCACTCACCCCTACAAATATTTGATAGGGATCTATTGATCTTTAGAGAGGGTGATCAGAGTGTTTACTATTTATTTATATTGTGGTTAGCATTATAAAAGTCATTTGTCCACAGGGGCTCTATCCTGAAGCTGTCTGTGGTGAATGGAAGAGAAGGGGGTTGGTCCCTTGGACACCGAACTGTTGTAATTAGGACTATGGATTTTTTTCTTCCAGTTTTTTGACGTTACATGCAGTTTTAGAGGATAGCACTAGGGTTATGCTCTTCAACTACGAGGTCTTAGATTTTGTGTTAGGTAGACTCGTAGGCTTCATTTACTATCACCTCTTCATTTTCCTCTTCCATCTGTGAGTGCAGCCACCAGTGCTTGTGTCCATTTTCGTCACATTCCTTGTTCCGGAGTAACTTTTCTGCATACATGAGCCTTGTCACTGACCGGTTGTAGGTGACAGTCCATGGAGAAACTTTTTGTCTGATTGTTTTTTCAAAGTCCCTTGTATTATTTTTCTCATTATAGACATCAATGGGAGACTTGCTGATTAGAATAGAGATTAAGATCTCTAAATCTCCAAGAAAAACATGTCGTGCGCGGAAAATTGCCGCTGAAAAAATTGCTCCCGGGAAAAAAACTGCCGCTGGGAAAACTGCCACTCGGAAAATGGCCATTGAGGAAAATAGCCACTATAAAATATATTTAACACGAAGGTAGATATTTGTATTGCTTGTAGAGTAAAAAGGTATGACAAGAAAAAACACATGAACTTGGTGAGTTTGGTGTAGTCCTAATGAATAGAATGAATTTGCTAGTTTGCCAATAGAATGTATAGTTAGATACGATACTAATTAATTTCGGTTGTGAAACATAGAGAATTCTGGAGCTAGATATCCCTACCTAATATATAGTTAACAAGTGGAGGGTTGAATACGATTCATAGAGGTTTGAATAAGGAGACTTAAATTAATTTGTTTAGTTAGAAGAGGAAGATTGCTTAGAGTATCACCAACAAAAAAGCAAGTACAGGGAACTCAGGAGAAATGCACTTGTGAATGACAGAAAATAATTGGACGGCAAACTAGTAGAGTAGAGAACCTTTAAATGATTTAACCTCTAAAGTGAACATAAAGCCAGGATTAGTTGCGTATCAGCGCACTCAAACCCACCGACGGAAGAATCCACTTAGATCAGTTTAACTTGTTAAAGTGCAATGTAATCTTCGTAAATAATTCTTTTATATTTAATTCATATTAAACTCGTTATGATCTTTTGTATTTTCGAAAAAAATAAATCTGTATGAATTTATGTGTATGTATATAATGGCTATTTTCCTCAGCGGCAATTTTCCGAGTAGTAATCTTCCCACAATGGCAGTTTTCCCACAATGGAGATTTTCCCAGTGGCAATCTTCCTTATACTGAAAGTTATATATCAATATATAGAGAATCCTCGCAGGACACTCACCGTACTTGGAAAGTGTATGTTAGCAATGGTCATGAACCAACCTGACCTTTTGCACAAGTGTTTAGAACAATGCTATTCAGGGTGACCCACAAAAAAGTGTACCCAACTTAGAATTAATATAAATATCGTATTTATAAGTAGTTAAAAAATGAGTTAATGTGAATTTAAAAATTAGTCTTGTATCCATGCTACCGCTGTTATTGCTTAAAATTTTACATGTACGATATTTATATTAAATTCAAACTTGGGTACACTTTTTTATGGGTCACCCTGTACATGTATAGCTCCTAATGACATCACAAGAGTATGTATAGCTTTATCATTGTGTATTTCACCAGCACTATGCCTGCATATTTTGCCTTTCACGACCCGTGTAGTGACGGACTAATCCCCTGAAACTGTCCTGTAGTGCCCCTTCAGTGGGGGGTTTAGACGTGTCCTTCCCTCTTCACACGATGGTTAAAAACACTTGGTGTGGGAAGGACAGGCAGAGTGAAGGAAAAATACTAATTGCTGCAGAATTAATTCATGTACTTGGTGGTAAAGAATCATGTATTTGATGGGGAAGAGTCATGTACTTGGTATAAAAACATTAAAAACTAGATTACGTGCACTCGGTAAAGCGCATACCTTCACCGCCGCTTTGACCCGTTCTCTCCCATAATCTAATAAACTGGTGACTGGATAATGACCAATCGTCCCACCAAGTTTCATGCAATATGGCTCAATACTTTTTGAGTTATTGAGTTATAAATGACCTTGACCTTTAACCGGGTCGCTTTCAAAATACTACCAGATGGTTTCTGGACATTGACCAATCGTTTCACTAAATTTCAAACAATTTGGTTGATTATTAGTGTTTAACAAGATGATGAATAAATGCCGTCAAAAATATTACCTTGCGCATTCTGCGAAGGTAATAAATATGATTATTTAACTCGTTAGAAAATATTTATGTACACTATATTAATCATCAACCATTATAAACAGTTTTATTTAAGTATTAAAGTATTATTAATTATAAGTATTTATTCCATCACTAGGTATAATTCTCTTCAATCATTTTGTTATTATTTAGTAATTCAATGCCCTATATTATAGTGCTATATCGCCTGTGCAAATAGTCATGCTATATCTGCTTCTATTGATCCTACCACTGAACTAATAAGCCAAACCTACTTGTAAGACGCTCACCTCATCTCTACTTATTTGTGTTTAATTTCGTTTAACTGTACTTATTTCTTGTGTCTAAATCCGAAAATTGATAATGAATTTGTCAAATTTATTGTCTAAATAAAATATAAATTTTTTTGTCAAATTTATTGTCTAAATAATTTTTTTCTGTCAAATTTCTTGTCTAAATAAAAAAAAATTAAATTTGTCATAGTCTCTAAATCCAAAAAAAGATATGGTCAAATTTCTTGTGTTTAAAAAAATCCAAAAAAAAAATCAAATTTGTCAAATTTCTTGTGTCTAAATCCAAAAAAAGATATGGTCAAATTTCTTGTGTTTAAAAAAATCCAAAAAAAAATCAAATTTGTCAAATTTCTTGTGTCTAAATTCAAAAAAAGATATGGTCAAATTTCTTGTGTTTAAAAAATCCAAAAAAAAATCAAATTTGTCAAATTTCTTGTGTCTAAATCCAAAGATTGATAATGAATTTGCCAAATTTCTAATGTTTAAATCTAAAACTGATATTAAATTGGATAATTTGTCAAATTTACTTATGTCAAAATCCCAAGATTGCTAATGAATTCATTCCTTATGACATCTAAACCCAAATATGATCATTTTTTCCAATTTCCTTAAGTCTAAATCCAAAAATATTTTATAAATTCCTTCCAATTCCTTCTACCTAAACCCAAAGATTGCTAATGAATTGGCTCCTACAAAGTCACCATGTTTGAGTTAGTTAATTCGACTCCATTCTCTCCAGGGCGACTCCTCACAGCTGCCTTGCAGTCCCATGTGGCTTATGTTTTTATCATCTCACTCTGAGAGAATTAGAGCTATCCACTTTAGGAGGGAGATTATCTCGCCCCTACATCCATTCTATTAGAGACATCAACACTCTTGCACCTTATCGTGCAAAAGATCCGTCACTCTTTAGAGATGGGATGTGTTGCTTACTTTGGATTAGGGTGAGTCCTTAATTATCGGTCAGTTCCACATTTTCGAACACGTAAGAAAAAATATATAATAATTATTATTTATATACTGAGTGACCAATTAAAATTAAAGTTAAATAATAATTATAATATATTTTTTCTTACGTGTCCGAAAATGTGGAACTGACCGATAATTAAGAACTTACCCTAGTATGGACGTTG
This sequence comes from Caprella mutica, assembly GCA_947561585.1. Lineage (NCBI taxonomy): Eukaryota > Metazoa > Arthropoda > Malacostraca > Amphipoda > Caprellidae > Caprella > Caprella mutica. The sequence continues at coordinate 63,599 of CANNZV010004036.1, forward strand.
ATATATTTTCTACTCGTGTTTTTAATTTGTGTTTTTCCCCAAAAGTATTTTTTTTAAATTTATATAGCGGCTTGAGATCTGTGTTTATTTTATATACTTTTATTCAATAGATATTTCCATTTAAAGGCAATAGATAAAATATAGAATTTATAACGACAACATCTTTATTAACCCATTGAAAAACATTAAAGTTAAATTTCTAACTACATTAAGCTTGGAGTTAAAATAGTAATCTAATCTGTTACATTTAATTAAGTCGAATTAAGTTTTTAATTCTTATTTTTTATTTTTGTAAAAAAAAGTGTCCCCCGTTTTGCCAAATTTCTTGCTGGACAAAATGAGAGTTTTTCAATTTTTTGTTCCCCTGGTAATTTGTCATACGAAGAGTAATGCTTTGCTGAAGAGCTAACGGTTAAATATTGGCAAAGAGTAAATACAGCTACAGTCAGAGAAAAGAGTAATGGACTCTTTCTGGTTTACTATTTTAATATTAGCAAAAAGAAAAGTTATTAATTAGAATGTTTATTTTAAAATTGGTCTGGGTAAGAAAAAATGATATTGTAATAATTACTTTATTTTCATATCATTTCTTTTATATGACCGAAGATGTGGAACTGACCGATAATACGTAACTTACACTCAAATCAAATAGTGTATATATGGCGCGGTTGCTTTAATTTAATGCAGTTTATAATCCACGGTAAAGTGCTCACCATAGATGGGCCCAATCTACTTATGATGTCGGGGATGTTTTTCTCCTGTGAGTGATTTGGAAGGTAGAGCGAAGCCTGCCTCTGTATTTTATGTCTGGGGACTACAGAACTGACACCGATTGTGATTTGATGTTAAACTGACACAGAGAGAGTGACACAGTGGCTGTACAGTGACACAATGGCTGTACAGTGTCACAGAGAGAGTACAGTTACACAGTGATAGTAGAGTGACACTGTAATACTAGGGTGGCACAGAGAGTAAAGTGACACACAGTGACAGTCAGAGAATTACTTTCACTGTGAGAAGAGAATTCAATCACTGTATAATTACATATAATGTTCATTATGGTCACATTACAATTTCACACCGAATTATTTATGGGCACTCACAGTACTCGGAAAGTTGGTATAGTGCGATGTTCTTTGCGTGCGATGTTCTTTGCTGTTCATTCATAACTTCAGTGATATTCCCTCTAAGACTGCAACAATAGCCCCATAAAATGCTGAGTAACTTCCAAAACCTTTCAATATATCACATCTACCTCTAAGATTAATAACATCGAAGCATTATAGTTCAAAGTGACTGCTATTGAGTGGGGCTATGAATAATAACAAAATAGAGTAACACAATTTCACGGTGCCGATCACATCTATCACTCCTCTCTACAAAGGACATTACTGCGCTAAAGCTGCCCCGATATACTCCATATTTTGGTAGCTTTTGATCTCAAACTTGCTGAGAAACTTCTTGTAGCTGCAAGCCAAGATTTCACCTCAGCAGTCTGTCAATTGTCACCTCGTTCTCACTTTTCTATTCATCTAAACCGAACTCCAAAATGCTGATGCTAGATTAGAATGTATAGTCAGAGAAAAGAGTTATGAATATCACAAAACATAGTCTTCTAATTTCCTAGAATTTTCCAGACCAATTTTACAAGCTTTGCGATTGGTTAAAGTTTCTTTTTGGTTTTGTGAAGTTAGTAAACTGTGAAAAAATATCACAAATATTTTTTTCCTTGATTGTACAGTGAAGACAAAATGTGACAATGTGTGTGGTTAGTTTATGTGACGTCATCAGATCAACACTTTTGCATCCTATTTAGGATACTAAAGATAAACATCCTACTTAAATTAATTAAAGTTGAACATCCTATTTAACATCCTACTTAAATTAATTTAAGTTGCACATCCTATTTAACATCCTACTCAAATTAAGTAAAGTTGAACATCCTATTTAACATCCTACTCAAAATTAATTAAAGTTAATCATCCTATTTAATGTGCTGCTTAATATAATGTATATATCTATTCTAACTGCTAAGTCCTTTAATTTGTATTTTCTGAGCTGTTTTGATGACATGACGAAAATGAAACACCTTTCATCTATTGTGTTTCACCATTGACCAGCAAATAACAATCTTATATCGAAAAGCTGCCCTAACTCCAATGTCCATAGCTTTTAGTATATTTAGTTAGTTCTTACACAGGTTATACTTTAGGTAAGACATAACTCTAGTGGATTGGCTTCAAAACACCGGATTGTTTTGTGTTTCAGAAGTGGACGCATTAGGCTTTATATTTCCTGTCCCTGGGGCCATAATTCGGACAGAGTAAAGTGTTTGGCAGTAATGTGCAAGGAACACTTTCCGAACACTTCCTCTTGATGTCCCAAATGCTAAGGAGATTCTAAACTAGCTTTAGAAAGTAGAGAACTTTACTGTGTTAAATTGTTACAGTGAGTAGTGTAGTTATGGTGCATCTGCGTGTGTCGTATCTGAAACAATGTGAGTTAGATTGACGCATATACTATGTAATGAGTGTGTTGAACTGACACATTTTAAAAGCAGTTGACATTACAATGCTGCCATCTTTATGCTCTCAATGTGTCATCCTAACACACGTGATGTGTGTCAGCTACTCATCTACACACTTATCAGAAGTAAATCTTTCCACTATTGTGTTTTGCTATATTTTAGATTTTTTAGGATAATATTTTTCCAATAAAAGTATTTGAATGATATTTTTATAATACTTCGTAATAAACTAAAATATTCATCACAATTATAGAACAAATTATAAGCATGTGGAAATGAAATGCGAAAATCTGGGTAGAATGTACATATAGTCAACTGACTCTCCTCACTCTTCCCTCATCTCTCCTTTTTATTGGTTCAAATCACTTATTCTATCCTTCTCTCATCTTCCCCTATCCCCCCCCCCCCTATCCTACAATTGAATGTTCTAATGAAGTTTTGAAGTCCTCCACCGGTGGGTCTGAGAAATGATTGGTAGTAATGGAGGGCAAGCTCTGCCTAGCTCTGATTAATGATTCTCCTCAATGGGTGTAGTACAAGCCGCTACATTTCGAGACATTGCCCCAACATTCGCTACTCTATCTCTTGTTCCATGACGAATGGATGCCTGCATCAAGAAGTTGCTTTCGTGATCCCATGACTGCTGACTGTATAGCAACCGCTAGAGATTATGAGGATGTATTTACTCTTGAGATTTGAAGAATATTCTAACAATATAAGATGCTAATTTATTCCTTACTATTTTAGTTTGTCAATACGTAAAGAAACTTTTTTGGTCAACAATTCGGTATTCATGATACATTCAGGTACCGTATCATAGATACAATAGGAGATCACATCATCTTCATGTAGAGTCTAACTAATTTGTCACCTCTTCAGTCTCTTCACCCCTTCACAATCTCCTCACCCCTTCACAGTCTCTTCACCCCTCCACAGTCTCTTCACCCCTTCACAGTCTCTTCACCTCTTCACTGTCTCTTCACCCACCCCTTCACAGTCTCTTCATCCCTTCACAGTCTCTTCTCCCCTTCACAGTCTCTTCACCCCTTCACAGTCTCTTCACCCCTTCACAGTCTCTTCACCCCTTCACAGTCTCTTCACCCCTTCACAGTCTCTTCACCCCTTCACAGTCTCTTCACCCCTTCACAGTCTCTTCACCCCTTCACAGTCTCTTCACCCCTTTACAGTCTCTTCACCCCTTCACAGTCATTTCTTTTATTGCTCTCTTACATGAATATTTAAGAATATATTCCGGTTTGTTCTTCCTGCATATTTTGGCTTCATTTTCTGTTTTATTTAGTGGAAAATCTGCATGAATATCCTTGACTGAACACTATTAGGGTTATTTGGAATATTATTACGCTACAATACTTGGACACTCTTAGTGCTCGGAAAGTGGGTACGTGTTAACATAAGTCTTTACCAAACTGAATGTTTAAACTTTCTGCTTTAATTATAAAAATGCTAACAAATTTAACGGTAATATTAATTGTATCAAAATATATATTACCTAGTTAGATTTAAACTTAATATTCAACATCAAATATTTGATTGCAAAAATCACTTTAGTTTTTAGTATATAAATGGCTATTTAAGCGAATAATTTCAGTGGTATTACGTACGTACGAACACTCGCAACTGTTTAGTAAAACAATTAAACATGACACTTATTTAGTGCTGTGAAACTGTGACAGTAAAGTTGTAATGAAACAGTAGACCTGTTAGTGAAACAGTAGACCTGTTAGTGAAACAGTAGACCTGTTAGTGAAACAGTAGACCTGTTAATGAAACAGTAGACCTGTTAGTAAAACAGTAGACCTGTTAATGAAACAGTAGACCTGTTAGTGAAACAGTAGACCTGTTAGTGAAACAGTAGACCTGTTAGTAAAACAGTAGACCTGTTAATGAAACAGTAGACCTGTTAGTAAAACAGTAGACCTGTTAGTGAAACAGTAGACCTGTTAGTGAAACAGTAGACCTGTTAGTGAAACAGTAGACCTGTTAGTGAAACAGTAGACCTGTTAGTAAGACAGTAGACCTGTTAATGAAACAGTAGACCTGTTAGTAAAACAGTAGACCTGTTAGTGAAACAGTAGACCTGTTAGTGAAACAGTAGACCTGTTAGTAAAACAGTAGACCTGTTAGTGAAACAGTAGACCTGTTAATGAAACAGTAGACCTGTTAGTAAAACAGTAGACCTGTTAATGAAACAGTAGACCTGTTAATGAAACAGTAGACCTGTTAATGAAACAGTAGACCTGTTAATGAAACAGTAGACCTGTTAGTGAAACAGTAGACCTGTTAATGAAACAGTAGACCTGTTAATGAAACAGTAGACCTGTTAATGAAACAGTAGACCTGTTAATGAAATATCTACAATTACAGTATATAAAAATCTATACATTTAATTCTATTGAAGTTATTCATTATATTATTTTCCACAAGGTTGAATTTATATTCATTTTATCAGCCTTGTGGTCTTCAACTTTTACATTATCTTATATAGTTTTGAAATGTATCGAGTTAAAGATTTTTCCTCTTTTTCTGAAAGGTATAACGTACGTACGAACATAATTTAGATACATAGAACATATACCCAAAGAGAAAGTTATGGTGTGGGCGGTGTGGCCATAGAAGATTAAGAGAGGAAAAGTCATGGTGGGGCCATAGAAGAGAGTACCCCTATCCTATCTTCTGTGTCCCCACCATACTCGTACTCTGCTTTTGTTTTCTCTTGTACCTCCCTAAGATTCATTATCAAATTAACTTGGAAGTCAAGAAAGTAAAAACATTAGTGGCCCAACAGTGAATATATCATGAGAGGGGAAAAGTTACTGTAATGGAGATGTGAGGGTAATTGTGGTGTGTGTGAGGGTAATTGTGGTGTGTGAGGGTAATTGTGGTGAGTGAGGGTAATTGTGGTGTGTGTGAGGGTAATTGTGGTGTGTGTGAGGGTAATTGTGGTGAGTGTGAGGGTAATTGTGGTGTGTGTGAGGGTAATTGTGGTGTGTGAGGGTAATTGTGGTGTGTGAGGGTAATTGTGGTGTGTGAGGGTAATTGTGGTGAGTGTGAGGGTAATTGTGGTGAGTGTGAGGGTAATTGTGGTGTGTGTGAGGGTAATTGTGGTGTGTGAGGGTAATTGTGGTGTGTGTGAGGGTAATTGTGGTGTGAGGGTAATTGTGGTGTGTGAGGGTAATTGTGGTGTGTGTGAGGGTAATTGTGGTGTGAGGGTAATTGTGAGTGTGAGGGTAATTGTGGTGTGAGGGTAATTGTGGTGTGTGAGGGTAATTGTGGTGTGTGTGAGGGTAATTGTGGTGTGTGTGAGGGTAATTGTGGTGTGTGAGGGTAATTGTGGTGTGTGTGAGGGTAATTGTGGTGTGTGAGGGTAACTGTGGTGTGTGTGAGGGTAATTGTGGTGTGTGAGGGTAACTGTGGTGTGTGTGAGGGTAATTGTGAGTGTGAGGGTAATTGTGGTGTGAGGGTAATTGTGAGTGTGAGGGTAACAGTCTGTTCATTATATCTATTCATAACTTTATCACATCATTTTTTTCTATTCCTCTAATCACTTCACTTCCCCTCTTCACACACTAATAATTTCCCTAAGACACTGAAGTTCGATGGTAGGTTCCGTTGACTAAGCAGAAAAAGATGCGAATCGTTCCCCCATCCGTATTCATTTCAATGATAAATCATTCTTTTTCTTGTTCGTTCAGTTTTTGTGAGTAGTTCTCCCAAGTGACGGCCTCGGCTTTTACTTAAGGGGACGGTTTTACAGTTTTTTGATATACGAGTTGCTTTTTGTGAGCAAGTTTATAAGCTTGTCGGCTTGCGTTTGAGCTACTCTGACATATGTACGCTAGGACTGTCTGCTGGGTACAGTGCTAGGAGATACAGCTACTCTGACATATGTACGCTAGGACTGTCTGCTGGGTACAGTGCTAGGAGATACAGCTACTCTGACATATGTACGCTAGGACTGTCTGCTGGGTACAGTGCTAGGAGATACAGCTACTCTGACATATGTACGCTAGGACTGTCTGCTGGGTACAGTGCTAGGAGAAACAGCTACTCTGACATATGTACGCTAGGACTGTCTGCTGGGTACAGTGCTAGGAGATACAGCTACTCTGGCATATGTACGCTAGGACTGTCTGCTGGGTACAGTGCTAGGAGGAACAGCTACTCTGACATATGTACGCTAGGACTGTCTGCTGGGTACAGTGCTAGGAGGAACAGCTACTCTGACATATGCACGCTAGGACTGTTTGCTGGGTACAGTGCTAGGAGAAACAGCTACTCTGACATATGTACGCTAGGACTGTTTGCTGGGTACAGTGCTAGGAGAAACAGCTACTCTGACATATGTACGCTAGGACTGTTTGCTGGGTACAGTGCTAGGAGAAACAGCTACTCTGACATATGTACGCTAGGACTGTCTGCTGGGTACAGTGCTAGGAGAAACAGCTACTATAACGGTGACACAATTCGTATCTTCAGGATGGGGAATTATAAAATCTCAGCAGTAGAATAACTTTTAAATGTTTTTTATATATTTCAGATGAGTAGAATATTAACCGATGAAATGATACATGAAAATGTATAATATCTATTTTATTCGAAGTATTCAGAAATGTAGATGAATTTAAAATGTTTTCATTAACCAATTAACAACATTATACAAAATCTATTATGTATTTTTATGAACACTTATTTTAATACGAAATGTTTATGTTTTTGATACAAATTCAAATTTTATTTTTAATTCAAAAATACATTATTTAAACATTTTTTAATTTTGTTTCTTTTTAATTTTTTAGAACACAACTATCCTTCAAATCGTCTTATTAGTCACCCTTTTGAAAATAATACACTATAAATAATACGACTAACCCACCCTCATGCTACCGGACGTTCACGTCAGCTTTTTATTAGTCAGCAAAGCTATTGATTTATGGTTACCGTATCGATGGCAAATAGATGATATGGATGATTAGGCCTATAGTATAGTTAATGTATTATAGTTAATGTATTATGGTTATTATATTATGGTTTAGAGGTCATGCGGGTAGAGTGACAATAGATAAACTATCAGAGAAAAATTAACTATAAATATCTATTGAAATTATGATATGATTTGAAATAATTCAAGAAATCTTATAGGATTTATTAAAAAATATACCGTTCTTATTCTTTTTATTATGAAATGTAAAATGTTGATCAATAATAGGTACATTAGAACTCCAATATAATGAAATCCTGTATAGTGAATGTTGTTTTAGAAAAGTGTTGGCCATTTATTGCAGACTAGAGGAAATTTGTTCACTATAGAAGCTTCTTCGTTACTCAGGACACTACATTCACTATAGAGGAGATTTCACTATAGAGGATTGAACTGTACACTTTGATGAAAATGTTAATCCTGTGCAATGTGAAGTTATTTTTCGAAATGTTGTCTGTATATTGTCTGTATATTGTCTGTATATTGTCTGGATATTGTCTGGATATTGTCTGGATATTGTCTGTATATTGTCTGGATATTGTCTGGATATTGTCTGTAT
>CANNZV010004037.1:0-48642 GCA_947561585.1 Caprella mutica
CTAATGTGTCTACATGTACGCATCATTGCAGTGGTGAACACGCACACGGAGGGGAGGATGACAGTCGCTTCCACAAGTTAACTTCTGGTAATAAATTTAGACAAAATCTTGCTACTAATTATGATCTAGTTAATATTAAAGGAGATGATTATTTCAGTGATTCTTTTTTAGGGTAAATAGAATAGTGTTTCCTATTGATTATAAGCCCACAATTATTCAGTGCAAATTAAATGAAATATCTGTGAATTTTGAAATAGATAGCGGATCACATGTATCCACACTGAAACATTGTGAGGCAGTAAAGTTGGGAGGCACTATTCGCCCTACAAACAAACGCATTGCTAGTTATAGCGGTAACCAAATAAATTTGATAGGTGAAATCAAAGTTAATGTCAGTTATGATGGATTGAAAGTAATGCACACTTTCTTAGTTGTTAATTTAAATAATGTTAATTTACTTGGAAGGGATTTGTGTAATAAATTTGGAATGCAGATAACTATTTCTACAAATGATGTTCATAATGTTACATATGATGTTCTCGATAATTTTAAGGACTACCTATCTGATGATTTTAAATCTTCGGTAAAACAGACAGTCAGTCTAAGAGTTGAGCCGGAGGCAAGACCGATATTTGCTAAGGCTAGATCTGTTCCTGTAAGACTCAAGAAATTAGTAAAAACTGAAGTGGAGAGATTAATTGAAAATGGCATAGTTACTAAGGTATATGAAAGCGAGTGGGCTTCACCCACTGTTAATGTGCTCAAGAAAGACGGATCAATTAGAATGTGTGGAGATTTTTCTTCTACGATAAATAAATTCTTGGATCCAGTTAATACTACGTTGCCATCAATTGAAGAAGTAATTATAAATGTCGGTGCTGCCTCTATATTTTCGAAAATTGATCTAGCTAATGCGTTTTTGCAATTACCATTGGATGAAGAGTCTAAAAAATTCACGACAGTAAATACTTCTGAGGGTCTTCTTAGATATAATTTCCTACCTTTTGGTCTTAGATGTAGCCCAGGGATATTTCAGGCTTTTATGAGCAAACTGTTAAATTCTATGAATGGAGTAATAGTATATCAAGATGATTTATTGATTATGTCTGTTAATGAAAAAGAACACAGGGAAACCCTGTCCAAGGTGCTAGAAACTCTAAAAGATGCTGGTATTAAAGTAAACACTAAGAAATGTCCATTTTTCACGTCAGAGGCTCAGTATCTTGGGCATGTTTTTAGCTGTGAAGGGGTACATCCTAATCCAGAGAAAGTACGGGCTATTCTAGATGCCCCAGCTCCGACCAATTTGAAACAACTACAAGCATTTCTTGGATTAGCAAACTTCTATTCTCGATTCATACCTAACTACTCTGACGTACTTTCTCCTCTCTACAGATTGTTAAGCAAAGACGTAAGATTTCACTGGGAAGACGAGCATCAAAAAAGATTCGATAGGATTAAAAAACTTTTCACGACAAGTAAAGTATTGAAACCTTACAACATTAATTTTGAAACATTACTGGAAACAGATAGTTCAGGATATGGTATTGCTGCGGTTATAATGCAGAGAAAAAATGTTGATTCTTGTTGGCTCCCAGTGCTACTGGAAATTTATGGTGGATTTTTTCAGTTTTTTAAACTTTTTTAAGTAAAGTCAGTGGAATTTTGTGTCAACCAACATTTTCTTTGTTTATCCACAAAAAATTAATGGTATCATAGGAATAGTATATAGCTAAAAATCCATGGACTAATCTAGAATATTATTATCAGACACAGAGGGGAAAAAATTCCGAAAAATACAGTCTTGCCCAATTAATTCAAATACTTAATTAGCTGAGTTCAGATCGCTAAATACAGACAGAGTAATGGAAAAACCATGAATTTATTTGAGTATGGAAGCAAGACACATTTAGGTGCATAGAATATAATGACGGGTTACACTAAATACCGAATTAAACCGAATTACACCGAATTATACCGAATTACACCGAATTATACCGAATTATACCGAATTACACTATACTCAATACCGAATTATACCGAATTACACTATACTCAATACCGAATTACACTATATTACACAATAATCAATACCGAATTACACCTGAATATACCAAATTATACCGAATTACACTATACTGAATACCGAATTACACAGAATTATACCGAATTACATTATACTCAATACCGAATTACACAGAATTATACCGAATTACATTATACTCAATACCGAATTACACCTGATTAAACCGAATTACACTACACTGAATACCGAATTACACATGATTATACTGAATTACACCGAATTATACCGAATTATACCGAATTACACCGAATTATACCGAATTACACTATACTGAATACCGAATTACACAGAATTATACCGAATTACATTATACTCAATACCGAATTACACCTGATTATACCGAATTACACTACATTTAATACCGATTTACACATGATTATACCGAATTACACAGAATAATCCCGAATTATACAAAATTACACCGAATTATACCGAATTACACTATACTTATACCGAATTACACTATACTCAATACCGAATTACACTATATTACACAATAATCAATACCGAATTATACCGAATTACACTATATTACACAATAATCAATACCGAATTACACCAAATTATACCGAATTACACTACACTGATTACCGAATTACACCTAATTTTATCCTTGATCATTGGTCAGGATTTTTCGATATTAATTTAAAGTTATTACACTGCAATGATTATGAGCAAATAGGCTTCACAGCATTATCAATATCAAAATGTATGGTTACTATCTATTAGTCCGACACCCCATTAGCCCGACACTTTTGTAGTTTATTACTGATTTAACATAAAATTTATATGTCGTCCTGCCCGGTTATTAAATAATCAATAAGTGTGCAGTACAACTAGCGACCACTTGAAAAAGTTCACAAGAGTTTGTGGTCTATGTAATGAAACTGGTTCTATCCACAAGAAAAAGCAAATGAAAAAAAAAACACAAACTGCGATTCAGGAGGTGAAGTTTCTTTGAAGAAACCACTAGTTTTTTCTCTCAGAAAAGCTTTTCAGCAGATTTCTTCCACACCAAAACCACGTGGTGGAGGATCGTGATACATTCATTTAGTTTCCGTTTTAATCATTGAACTTCAGTTCGACCATTAATGAAAACCCACATAAATAGCGGTTTTGTGAGTGGATTATGCAGCAACCATCCAACATTGCCAATTGAATCGTTTGGACAGACGAGAAGTTAATTTGCCTCCATCAAAAAATACGAATGAAAATCCTCGAAATATCTGGAAAACAATTACAAATGATAGGTGTGATGCAAAGGTAATGATCTTCGTTGCAATTATTAATGGAATGGTTCCAATTGTTCAAGCATTCCTTAACGAATATGGCAACTTGTTACCAATTATTGGTTTTCAAAACTCGGATTGCTCCAGCACATTATTTGGCCCAGCCTGCGACTTCTTCACTTTGGTGGATGCAAGACCACATTGCACAAATGCAGCTCTAGAATTTAAGGAAAAGTTTCGAGGTCGAGTGATTAGCAGAATTACGGAAATAAAATTCCTGGTCAGCACACAGTCCAGATCTCAACTCTTTGGACTTTCGCATATGGGCTGCTGCACAAACTCTAGTCTATAAGTTTATTTATATAAAAAAACAGATCCCAATGAGTCTCTTATACAATGTGCTCAAATCTCCGCTCAAAAATATAACAATAAGACTCTCAAGAAAGTATGCAAGAATGTTCTGAAACGTGCATCGTTCTGTCTTCACATCGGAGGGGTCATTATCAACCACTTTTGTAGGACCTCAGGAGATGTGCTTCATATGATAGAAGACAATAAATGTTTAATAATAATAAAAATCCTTTCTTTTCCTTCAAAGTGATGCATCTATAATGGTATTTGACTTATTTTTAAGTGCTTTTAATTCGCAATTAAAAAATTACGTTATCTGATGAAACATAGTGTAGCAGTATGGTTTTGATTATTTTTGCTGAAGCCAATAATTGAATACTGTGATAAAGTTAATAATTATCAGTCTATTAGACTTTAAAAACAGCTTATGGACTATACAGTACCATCCACTGACACACTGTGTTCCATCAGAAACGACATTTTTAAATTGCAAATTAGAAGCACTTCTAATGCATCAATTATCATCATAGATACACCACGTTGATGGAAAAGAAAGTATTATTATTAAACATTTATTTTCCTATATATGGCTATATCATATGAACCACATCTCCTGTGGCCCTACAGAAGTTGTTGAAAATGACCTCCTCCAGCCTGAAGACAGAACGAAGCAAACTTCGAAACATTCTTTCAAATTTCTCAGGGGTCTCCAGGTTATATCTTTCAGCGAAATTTGAACACTTTGTATAAGAGACACAATGGAATATTCTTTTTCATATATAAACTCGAGTTTGTGCAGCAGCGTAGAAAAGTGAAAATCCAAAGGGTTGAGATATTGATTATGTGCTGGCCAGGAATTTTCCGTTCTTCTGCTAATGAATCGACCTCTAATTTTTTCAATGAGAAATTCTAGAACTGCATTTGTTCAATGTGGTGGAGCGCCGTCTTGCATACACCAAAGTGAAGAACGAGTTGCAGTATGGCCCAATTAAGAGGTGCTAGTTTGGTATGCGATCTGTGAGGTTAATGTGATCTGATAATGCATTAATATTTTTATTTTAATAATTTTGATAATTTTTCTTTTTAAGTAAATGTGATACAAAAAAAGAAAAAACAATATAAACGAGATGATATTGGCACAATGCATTAAAAGTAAAAGAAAAAAATCATATATTAATTGCTTATTTGTACTTTATATTCAAATAAGTTTGGTAGGATGTAGTTTATATAACGATATTTCCATAATAAGGCTTTGCATATGTAAATGGTATACCTATAATCATTTAATGAAATAAAATACTATATATATTTGGTATCTCGTATACCTGTTTGTATCTTTTATATTTGCTAATAAATTCTAAATAGATCGCATGCCAAACAAGTAAATGATGATCAGATCGCATAGCAAACTAGCACCAAATAATGTCCTGTAGCAATCTGAGATATGAAACACCATTAACTGATGACAAGTTGCCATCATCATCAAGGAAGATTATAGATTATATCCATTCGATTGATAATGACAACACAGATATTACCTTAGCAATTTAGCATCATACCTATCATTTATTAAGTTGATATTTCAGGAATTTTCATTAGTGTACCTGACGATCCTCCACAACGGAGTTATGGTTGGTGAAATCAGCTGAGAAACTGGCAGTTCTAACTTCTGGGGGGTTCTTCATAGAAACTCTTCACCTTCTGAATCACTGTTTCTGTTCTTTTTGGTTATGTTATCATTTGCTTTTCTTGTGAATTGAACTAGTTTCATTGAATAGACCACGAAGTCTTGTGAACTTTTTCAGGTGGTAAGATTTATCCGCCCTTCCACTTGTCATGGAGTGAAGCATGAATTTTCGGTGTACTGTTGAAGAAGGTATTTGGCAAACTACAGAGTACAGGATGATGCATTTCTTTTCAAACTGAAAAACATTTTCAAGGTTTAAGAAAAATGCTAATATTAATAGGATAAAATCCATTCTTTATACATAATGACGTCCTCCCATTTCGCAATTTAAAAAATGACGCTTCTGACGGAACACAGTCATAGCATGTTCAAAGCAATTAAAATAATCAAATAACTGACCAGTGTGAGGAATTTTCCGTAGATTTTTTTCATTCAGAAACGTTAAATTTTTTGAAAAGTGCCCCCCCCCCCCTTGACCGAATCCTAGATACGCCCCTGTAAAGTATTGAATGACCTGGCCTCATCATGCAAGTATAAGGAGTGTTGCAGAGACAGAATGATCAGAGATGTATTTGTTCCTGGTATTTTATCTAAGGCTGTAATGAGTACAATTCTTCAAGACTGTGAAGATAAAAGTTTTGATGATTGCGTGTTAAAGGCCAAACTACTTGAACAAGTAACTGCAGATGCGCAAGACATCAAGTTAAATCCTAATGCGCACATTACCAAGTTTAGCGCGTTCAAGATAGACTCAGACGGCAATCAACATGAACGCGTAAATAGTGATTACGTGTGCATCAGATGTAATGCTAAAGGCAAGCATTTAGCTAGTAAATGCTATGCTCTGAAGCTTAAGTGCAACGAATGTTCTAGGACAGGACATATTGCAAAAGCTTGCAGAAATCGTTCATCAACAGCACACCGCAGAACAAATGCAGTGTACACGCAGGGCGATAACGTACACATTGGAGCAGAGGCTGGGCGGGTAGAAAACGTACACCTTTCTTCCAGTAGCGCATACCAGCGAGGAGGCGGAGCTAATGTGTCTACATGTACGCATCATTGCAGTGGTGAACACGCACACGGAGGGGAGGATGACAGTCGCTTCCACAAGTTAACTTCTGGTAATAAATTTAGACAAAATCTTGCTACTAATTATGATCTAGTTAATATTAAAGGAGATGATTATTTCAGTGATTCTTTTTTAGGGTAAATAGAATAGTGTTTCCTATTGATTATAAGCCCACAATTATTCAGTGCAAATTAAATGAAATATCTGTGAATTTTGAAATAGATAGCGGATCACATGTATCCACACTGAAACATTGTGAGGCAGTAAAGTTGGGAGGCACTATTCGCCCTACAAACAAACGCATTGCTAGTTATAGCGGTAACCAAATAAATTTGATAGGTGAAATCAAAGTTAATGTCAGTTATGATGGATTGAAAGTAATGCACACTTTCTTAGTTGTTAATTTAAATAATGTTAATTTACTTGGAAGGGATTTGTGTAATAAATTTGGAATGCAGATAACTATTTCTACAAATGATGTTCATAATGTTACATATGATGTTCTCGATAATTTTAAGGACTACCTATCTGATGATTTTAAATCTTCGGTAAAACAGACAGTCAGTCTAAGAGTTGAGCCGGAGGCAAGACCGATATTTGCTAAGGCTAGATCTGTTCCTGTAAGACTCAAGAAATTAGTAAAAACTGAAGTGGAGAGATTAATTGAAAATGGCATAGTTACTAAGGTATATGAAAGCGAGTGGGCTTCACCCACTGTTAATGTGCTCAAGAAAGACGGATCAATTAGAATGTGTGGAGATTTTTCTTCTACGATAAATAAATTCTTGGATCCAGTTAATACTACGTTGCCATCAATTGAAGAAGTAATTATAAATGTCGGTGCTGCCTCTATATTTTCGAAAATTGATCTAGCTAATGCGTTTTTGCAATTACCATTGGATGAAGAGTCTAAAAAATTCACGACAGTAAATACTTCTGAGGGTCTTCTTAGATATAATTTCCTACCTTTTGGTCTTAGATGTAGCCCAGGGATATTTCAGGCTTTTATGAGCAAACTGTTAAATTCTATAAATGGAGTAATAGTATATCAAGATGATTTATTGATTATGTCTGTTAATGAAAAAGAACACAGGGAAACCCTGTCCAAGGTGCTAGAAACTCTAAAAGATGCTGGTATTAAAGTAAACACTAAGAAATGTCCATTTTTCACGTCAGAGGTTCAGTATCTTGGGCATGTTTTTAGCTGTGAAGGGGTACATCCTAATCCAGAGAAAGTACGGGCTGTTCTAGATGCCCAAGCTCCGACCAATTTGAAACAACTACAAGCATTTCTTGGATTAGCAAACTTCTATTCTCGATTCATACCTAACTACTCTGACGTACTTTCTCCTCTCTACAGATTGTTAAGCAAAGACGTAAGATTTCACTGGGAAGACGAGCATCAAAAAAGATTCGATAGGATTAAAAAACTTTTCACGACAAGTAAAGTATTGAAACCTTACAACATTAATTTTGAAACATTACTGGAAACAGATAGTTCAGGATATGGTATTGCTGCGGTTATAATGCAGAGAAAAAATGTTGATTCTTGTTGGCTCCCAGTGCAATTTGCGTCTCGATCATTAAATACTGCTGAGAGAAATTATTCAAATATTGAACGAGAGGCTTTGAGTGTGGTTTTTGGTGTAGAAAGATTCAAGAAATTTCTACTAGGCTCTAAATTCACTATTCAAAATGATCAACAGCCGCTACGTAAATTATTTGCTCATGATTCTGTAGTACCCTCTACTTGTTCAGCCAGATTACAACGTTGGCGTCTAAAGCTGTCTCATTTCAATTACATATTTGAATACTCTAAGGGTGAACTTAATGTAAATAGTGACTGCTTGAGCAGGTTACCGCTACCTGAAACAACAACGGAAAATGAGCCTTATGAATTAATTTTTGCAGTTAGTTCATTGAATAATATGTCCATCACTTGCGATGATATTAAGAATGAGACTTCTTTAGATAAAGACCTGGTAGAACTTAAAGAATATATTAAATATGGATGGCCTGTAAATAATTCTAATTCAAATTTATCTAAGTATAAGAATATTATTAGTCAATTGTCAATTATGAGGGGATGTATATTGTATAATAATAGAGTTCTCATTCCACAGTCCATGCGCAAAGATGTTTTGAGTCAGTTTCATGAGGGGCACCCTGGTGTGTGTGCTATGAAATCGGTTGCGAGATCTCTAATATGGTACCCAGGCATTGACAATGATATCACACAGTTAGTTGGATCTTGTTCCATTTGTCAAGTTAACAGGACGAAACCTCCACAAAATAGGAATGTTGAATGGCCTACTCCTACTCGGGTATGGACACGTGTTCACATTGACCATTTCTTTTACGATAACAAAATTTGCCTCATTGCTGTAGATGCTCTGTCACGTTACATAGAATGTGAAATGGTTCGTAACACTAGCGTGGAAGAAGCGATCGATGCATTGCGAGTTATCTTTAGTCATAATGGGCTGTGTGATGTCATCGTTTCAGACAATGCCAGTTGTTTTACCGCTCATCAATTTTCAGAATTTCTTAAAACAAATGGTATAAAGCGCATCACACCTCCTCCATATTCTCCTTCGTCTAACGGTCAAGCCGAAAGAGCAGTGAGAGTTATCAAGGATCTCCTAAAGAAAACTGACTCAAAGGAATCTTTCAAATCTCGTCTAGCTAAGTCATTATTTTATTATAGAGCTATTCCTCATTCTATATCTCAAATTGCCCCATCTATTTCTTTAAATAGCAGAAAATTTGTAACTATGAGAGACAGAGTAAATCCTAGATTTTGCTATCATGATAAACAAACTGTAAAAACGTTGCCTGTATTTGATATAGGAGATACTGTGTTGGCTCTAAATTTGAGGGAAGGGCCAAAATGGTTGATTGGCACAGTGATGCAGAAAGAAGGTACTAATGTATATAGTATTTTGATCCACAAACTGAACACAACGTGGAGAAGACATAGTAATCAGTTGCTATCAGCTTCATCATCGATTGAAAATGTTGAAAAATCTAGAATTCCAGATTCCTCAACTGATAATATACTTGAAAACACTGCTGCCTCTCAGACTAATTTTCGCATTCCGCCAAATTATGTAATACCTAATACTCATGTAGAAGATGCCTGTTTGGCAGAAAATAATCCTCAATATCAGTTGTTGAGACGGTCTAGCAGACCTAGCAAGCCAGTAGTTCGGTATGGTTTTGATTAAGTATTATGTCTGGTTTTATTATTATAGGTATATTCATTTAAAATGGAGGGGAAATGTTATATTCCCATTTATACTTATTCTTTATTGTACTCTGTATTGTTGTTTAGTTACTGTATCTTTATTGCGTGTATGTAACTATGAATTTTGTATGCACATGCTCCTTCAGAGCGCACGTGTTTAGTTTGTATTTAGCTATCATTAAAGGAGGTTGTCAACACACTCTTTCATTGCATTCCACTAAATACAACAATAATACAGTATTAACAGTATTTTGTCGTTTTTTCAATACGAGAGAAAAAGTTTGTCCAAAGGTTTATTACCCCATTAAGGTTTTCTGGGTCACGTCACAATGCGGTCACGTCACATAATTCGATGAGCTGATTGCTATACCCTTAGTCTCTGTACCCTGGCAAAGACTGTTTAATTGAGAATTAAATTTTAGAGGAGCTAAGCGAATTGCTGAAGTACGCCCCTACGCAAATAGAACGCAAAAAACTAGCTTATTCCTCTTTGTGTCTAGTATAGTGCGGATATTCCGATGATGGTTGCAGTCATGTCCCTGATACTCCCTAGTTCCTTGGTTTTAGTGATGCATGATAAATTGTACAGCTATCACAGAGGAATAATAAAATTTAAATGCTGTCTGATATAGCTAATCAATTCAGCAATCAATAGTGAGGACTTTCAGTAGGTTGTGATGGTGAAAGTTGTTCTTCCGTTCTCTGTCACAGTCAGAGCGAAGTTGCAGGTACAAATAAATTCTTCCAACACTGAATTGAGTTAGTGCCATCCATGAATTAAATAGTTAGAACTATTTAATTCATGGTGCCACTTGGTCAGGATTTGCATATAAAATAACTGGCAGGGGTATTTGTTGGTTTGTGACAGAGAGCGCTTCAGTTTCAGGGCGTCTCATTTCAGTTAAGTTTTAGGTTTAAGAATTAAAGTTTTGCTAATTATTTTAGTGTTCCATCCACCTGCAAGCTGACTGCAAGCGGTATATTATTATTTATGAGAGGAAATTGCCATGCTAAAATATGACGGAAATAGGGAGTATAGTAGGACCTCATTTATGTTTGCTACCCTGCTAAAACCAGAATAATCAGAAATAACCAGGGTATTCTCAATATTTCACTGGACTGGTCCTACCAAAATGTACTACACTGCAGGACAATCTTTACCGGACGTCTGACTATTTCTTTGAATATACTTGCAATTTTCTTTAAAATAGTTTTGCTATCTTAATCTTCCCAAAAAAAGTGTTAATTCGTTCTCAATTCTTGTTTCTTGACCATTTACAACTTACAGGACATTGTTTGCCCTTTAAAATCAGATATCGGACTCATTTCCACATTTAATAAAGTTGGTACTTTTCTATCTTTGAGCTGTCTTATAGCCCAGCCCAGAGAAGTACTTGATAAAACCAGGATATTAATGGAAAGTGGCAGTGTAGTTAAGGATACAAACTCTGGTGGATTAACTCAGCCCGAGCTCAAAAGTTGAACTAAGAAAAGACTGTTAGAAGTTGAAACCACATAATATTGACTTTGGTAAAAAGGATTTCATAATAGGTGTTATTACACGCCCAATAAAAAATAAATTTGATGAAGGACACAAAAACAATAATATTCTAAAAATTTGGTTTAGGAGTGAATGAATAATACACAAAATTTAAAGCAAATTTATTTAATATAAACCACCTGGCAGCCGTTACATACAATTATGTAAATTCACCTATAAAAATTAATATTCCGTACAAGAAAAATACTAAAAAACATTAATTTACATTAACTCTTTAATAATTTCTCTCAATAATTTAACTGGTACTGAACGAAAACGAGGGGGCAATTCCCTACTGACTGGAATAATGCTGATGCCACCACTCTTAGAAAGCAACGCTTTCGAAGTTCCTTTTTCTTTTAATTCGACGATTATTTTCTTTACTTCCACTTTGAGGGCAGACTCTTCTACCTGTGAAAACTTTATTTTCTTAGTTCTAAGCTGCATTAGGGTCTCATCATTTTTAGCCGCATCCTCCCTTTCATAGTCTTCATATTTCCTCTTCTCTGGAGTCTCTTGTAATTCCATGGATCCAGAATCGTTCAAAGATCCAATAACACTAACATTTGGACTAAATATTGAAGACTTTGTTTTGTTAGGAGTTGAAGAGGATAGTCCCGATGTTGAAGCGGTTGCGTCCTGGCTGTGCTTACTTAACACATGGGAAACTGAATTGTTTATGGAACTGTAGTCATAATAGTGGTCCGCTGTTGATCTGGAATGGTTCATGGATTTAGCTAGGTGGTTCAGGTGCTCATCTGAAAAGTTTTGTTCCCTACTATTTGACACTATTGATCCTCTTATTATTCTTGAACTTATCTTTTTGCCTGACGCTGTTTCGAATTTCTGTAGAATTTTATAGGCCGCTGATAATCCGAGGGATTGGTCCATTTTGGAGTTAGCTTTGCAATTCGCTGGGAACACCACCTTGCAATTTGTATCCGATGTTAATTTAGATCTCAATTCACTTATGTATACGAGCAAAACATGGTATTCGTCTTCATGGTACACAACAGGGGCAGCAGATCCTGTATGGGTATTTTTTTGCTCCTTCACATTTATAGTGTAATATCTGCTCTCATCAATGACCGACTCAGTAGCATCCTTTACCTCCTCTAATGTCATTCTGGTCATTTCCAAGGATCTTCTACCAAGTCGTACTGTTGCCACAGCTATTAGAGCATCTCTTACCTTGGTTACTTCTCTTGCATTGAAATATAGATGCAAGCCATTCTTCATCTGTCGGGAAATTTCAACGAGGTAAGATTTTGTTCTCTTCATTAGTTCCTCCATCTCACCATCACTAACTATCTTCTTTTTGGCGCGTTCATTCTTAGCAATTATGTCTTTGCCCTTCAATTTGTTTAAGATGGAAAGTTCTTTCTTTATC
This sequence comes from Caprella mutica, assembly GCA_947561585.1. Taxonomy (NCBI): domain Eukaryota; kingdom Metazoa; phylum Arthropoda; class Malacostraca; order Amphipoda; family Caprellidae; genus Caprella; species Caprella mutica. The sequence goes on from CANNZV010004037.1 coordinate 12,603, forward strand.
TCGCTCTGAATTTGCTGATATATGAAATGTCGGGCTGCCATTTCCTGATAGTCTTCTTCTTCTCTCACTGCAGGACTATCAATTGAGACTAGTAGGTACTCCAAGAAAGAACTGAATTGGCCGACATACTTTATTTTGGATAAGAAGGATTTATCTTTGGAGTTACGAAATTGCAAGAGTATATCCTTTATAGTGCTCGGCTTTTTTATCAGGATGTAAGTCATAGGATTTTCACTCTCCTTCTCGTATTCAAGAAACACGTCCATAGCCATGCGCTGAACTCTTTCCGGATCCTTGCAATTTTGTTTTTTCAAATAATCCAAGTAGCCATCTTTCCAAATTTTGACCTCTTCAGAGTATGCTCTAGGATCTGGGTAACGACACTGTCTGTACTTTTCGTTGAGATCTTCAAGTTCCGATAAAAATTTTACCCTCTCCGAACCTTCTGCTTTCTCCAAAACTTCCCTCACTCTAGCCATGTCATCTCTGAGGCATCGTCTAGCATCGAGATCTGTTGCCTGTGCCTCTACTGCGTCGCCATATTTCTTCTGTGCCTCCTCCAACTCTTTTCCCTCTAAAGCTACAACTTTTCCATCTATGTTCTTTGTGTAGCATCGTAGAATGGTTGGAGGATCTCTCACTAAACTGTCATAGTTGGCATCAGTTCTATGAATTTTATGAAACTTATTAACATGATCTGGGAGGTTTAAGTAAAGGTTTTTACAGAGAGCACAACTCTTGTAATTCGATTTTCTTGCAACAAGTTTCAAAGAAGTTGGTTCTTCTTTTTTCACTCGGAACCTCTTGGGAGGTGCTTCGTAGGAGCTTCCCAGCTGAATCCTGACTGCAAAATAGAAGAAAAAGAGAACAGTTATTTCACGGTAAATAAAAACCTAGCTCCTCTAAAACTGGAACAACGTGAAAATAAATGAAAGGACATAGGACAGAAGAAGCAATAAAGACAGGAAAATGGTCATGTGAAACATTAGGATAAAAAATATTGCTAACTCACCTTTATTTCGTTCTATTTTCTTTGAGATCTCTACTGCAAATTCGTGCGCTTCGTCTGACAAAGATGGGTGGATGTCACGAAGGTGTCTGCGAAGCTTGTAAGTAGTTGTGGCGCACTTACTTATAGGACATTTCGACAGATGACTCCCATCTTTTGATTTTAACAGTTTAACATTATCTTCTCCATTATCTTCAAGCTCCTCTCCAAATTCTAAATCCATCTTATTGCACATACAAATGTTAAATCTGAATTCATCTATAGAGTTTTCAACACTCTTTTTATAGCTGTCTCGAGATTGCTTTATTTTTTTCACCACATCACTGATCAATTGATTGGTTGTAATACGGTGAGTCAATGTGTAGGTACTATTTGGTATATCGTTCAAGAGGGACGTGAAATCGTCTATCCCAAGAAATTGAAGGATCGAGTTTTCTTCAACTCCAGTATCCATGAACTTTGCTTTTAAAGAGTTTACCTGGAAAATATTCATACTATTAAACTTTGAAGCTATAAACTAGTCCAATCCCGACAATGAGGTTATTTAACAATATTAGATCACAAGTGCAAATGAGATAAGGCAGTTCCCCACAATAAAGAGCTAAAGAGTTTAGCGGCGAACCACATTACGGCGCACCACTGTACTTCCTATAAATAGTATTAACGTAAATGGCCGTTATGTAGTTTGTTGTATCCGCTAGTTTGTTGTTCTGCACAGTACATGATTGTTTAATGACCTAGCAGGGGGGTTCGGGGGGCGGCACGCCCCCCGATACATCTACCTAACTGGTAAATTTTAATTTACACCTTAACTAAAAACTTACAGTAGTTACCCTATAAAATAATTATAACAATTTTCTATAATAAATTTTATTTTCTTTTCCAAATTAAACATCTCGGAGACTAATATAAACATTGGATTCAGGTGACGTCAGTTATAAATTTGATACAACAGTAATTATTAAATTCACACTTTATATTATTAATCTTCATTCAAATTACCTACCTAAAAGAAAATATAGTGGTGCGCAGTAATCTGGTGCGCCGCAATTTACCTGTATGACCCTAGTCCCTAGATACCTGACAGCAGCTTATGAAACTAACCATCAAATATATTCTATTAAAATACCATCTGTTCTACACTTTAATGCATGGAAGGAAAAAATGAATGTCGATGAAACTACTTACAATAGATTCCATGTCCATCACTGATAATATAAGAGTTCTTCCTTTGCAGCCGAGAACAAATTGTAGCTACTTTCAAACCTGCGAAGAATAAAAATAATTAATTAAATATCTCTTATATTGGAACCTATAAATTGTTTAGGAAACTGGAAATACAAAATATTATCAAACTACTATCATTCTCTGAATCTAGTCATTAGAGTTAGTTGTACAATGTACAGTAAATGTATTCTAATAGGATAATTGAGTACTTCGCCTTACGTTTGAAAACTGACCAATAAAAATCTTACTTTCCAATATTAAATTAATAGCATTGCAGTAGAGTATTTAGTCCTATTGTTTCTAAATTATTACGCAGTTTGAGCAGATTAAAAATTTAATTTAGTTAAAATTGAAGATTTAAAAATGAAATAAAAACAGTTTAGCATTACCTGTTTGCTGTAGTCTAGCACCAACACAAAAAAGTCTTAATATAACCAGAATATCAAACTAACTAAACAGGGTAGTAATAGATAGTATTAATAGATTCAGCAGTCTAGCCCCAGCACAAAAAAATAATTAGGACACTAGCAAATAAAGTTTAAAAAACAATGCGATCAAATGACAAAACTGCATCCATAGTTAATTCATAAATAGTATTAATATTATTCTTACCTCATACAGAAGACTTCTCAAGAACCTTTAAACTAATACACAAGCTGCAAATAACCAAATTTCAAAGGTTTATATCAGTTTTCTATTCACGAGCCACGAGGTGATACCATCTTCAGTGGACGAAATACTAGCTGATACTGAATTGTTAATTAGGCAGGTAATAGAAGACACTTAAAATGGGGAGAAGGGCGGGGAGGGGTGGAGGTATATTTAACATTATGGAGATAGGATCTATGCTCCACCTCCGGACATTTCGACCCTAACTACTTAGGTCTTCTATGGACGCAGCCCAAGCGTTTTTTTCTTTCCCGCTAAAAACGTATAAAAATTTAATTTATGATAAATTTCAGTTGCTCCATCGATTCTAACGACCCATCTGTACCCAATGAAGGTACCCACCAGAAGAAAGCATGCAAAATAAAGAATCTGGATCGATTTTATTTTGGGCTGATATTTGTGCTTAATATTACCGCGGCCACAGCCCGAGCACAGACAACCGGACATTTTATGGATAGTGGTATATAGTGGGAGGTGTCTTAAGTAGTAGAATAAGTAGTGCAATGAAATTACACAGGATATAAAACTAATTGCTTTTCAACTCCTCTGATATGTTTCAATTTTAATTTGGTCATTCAATAGATGAACTAACACCTTAGCATTATCATGTTTCATGTGGGTAATATTGGTTGATTGTGAAATTATTGACAGTTGTGTGTATAATCCTTTCTAATTTTTATTCTATTCAGCTAGTGTTGTAAATTTGTCTAAATTAAATTTATATTAACAACAGTTTTTTACAAGTAGTAGCATTTTTGCATCCATGAGCAGTATAATCCAATATGTATTCGGCTACTATTTCAGAGTATCCTGTATTTATTTTTAGATAGATTATTTATATTTAGTGAATGAGGAGGGTTTAACGTCTGCTTCGGTACCAAAGGCCATATCGCTGACGTCAAAAGGAAATTAAATACAAGGGACTGGAAGAAGCAGTCGCAAATTAAAGTGGCTCCATTATCAAAGTCACCTACCACCGTCGGTGACAATGCTCATTAATGCAGAAAAGTCACTTACCAAAGAATGTGACGAAAAGGGACACAAGCACCAAGTGGCTTCAGCTCACAGATGGAAGAGGGAAATGAAGAGGTGATAGTAAATGAAGTTTATGAGCCTAATAAACACAGAATTTAATACCTCGTAGTTGAAGAGTTCAACACTAGCGCTATCCTCTAAGTACCGTTAAAAATATAATAAACATGGTAAAATGAGAAAAAAGACAATTCATAATCCAAATTACAACAGTTTGGGGCCCCAAGAGACTCCAATCCCCTTCTCTTCCATTCACCACAGACAGTTTCAGGATGGAGCCTCTGGGGGCTAATGAATAATAATTATCAAAATTTAACATTTATATTATTGATATTGCTGAGAGTTAAAATAACCAAATATATATGAATTAATAATGGTTTTAATCTATATTGAACGAAATAATACTCATAAATCAAAAATAAGGGAATGAAGTCAATTTACATTTTAATATCATTGATATTGTTGAGAGTTAAATTAATTGAAAACATTAGATATAAGAATTATTGTTGTCAGTTAATCTAAATTTAATAAAAATTAGTGCTCATGAATCGAAAAATGAGAACATAAAAAGTGAATTGTAGCAAAAAAAGTGATTAGTAGTCAGTTTGATTTAGGCCTAGCTAGAGAAGAGTAACAAATAATACGCTATGTCTCAAGCTATAACTGCACAGGTTGCCAGATGGTGCTTCACCTTCAACAACTATAGTGAAGTATTTCATTATGTCGATTATTTGAAACAAGCAGAGTTCAAAATTAAGCGTTGTGTTTACGGTAGAGAGGAAGCACCCACTACAGGTACTAAACACATGCAGGGTTATGTGGAGTTTTTCCGTTCCATACGATTAACCAATGTCAGGAAAATATTCAGTGCCGCTTTTTGGACTCCAGCCAAAGGAACATCTCTGCATAATTTTCTATATTGCATAAAAGGTAAGTTGATTGAAATTTTATGCCATTTTAATCATACAATTTTGATACGTTAGATACTTTCATTTTTTAGGCATTGCTAGTTTTCGCATACATTTTTTTTAAATTATTGAAACTCTTTAACATTCTTCTGTGTTAAGTTGACTTGTGAAACTAAATTCAATTTAAAACTCAGTGTCCTAGTTTTTTTTATAATTTCCTCTATTTCCTTCATCTACTATGCTAAAATATAAAATTACTTGTTTGAAATTGGCAGGGCAAGTTCCGAATTATCGGTCAGTTTCACATCTTCGATCATATAAGAAACTGTATTATTTTATTTTTCTAATTAAATTGTGTCCGTGATACCTGCATGTAACATGGATACAAATTTAAATAAAACTGAACTGATCATTATTATAATTTTCTCTTGTATGACCGAAGATCTGGAACCGACTGATAATTCGGAACTTACTCTATTTTTTCAACAACTGAGTAAAATAGCCTCTATACTGAAGTTAATATGCACTTAATTTTCAAGGTGGTGATTATACAACAATTGGCAACTTCGCATCAGAAGAAAACGGAGAGTTGGAGAAAAAGGAGAAGAAAGTGAGAGCTTCTCCTTCATTGATCATTAGAGGCCTAATGGATCCAAATTGTGCCTTGCAAGTTAAAACATCGAAGGAGTATTCTGAAAAACCTGCCTACTACGATAGGATAACAAATGCCATTGCGGATTTGAAGGAAAAACGAACGCACTTCAATGAATGGAAAGATAAGCAACTCTTCGAATGGCAATTTGACGTTATGGTAAAATTAATGGAACAGGATTCCAGAAAGATATTGTGGGTGACTGATGCGAATGGAAACAGAGGAAAAACTTTTTTGTGTTTTTACCTAAATATTTTGTATAATTTCCAGTACCTTGATGGGATGGTAAATTGCAGGGACTTGGCAAGTTTAATTGATAAATCTGCTAAGGGAGTGGTGTTCGATGTGTCCAGATCTTCACATAGCAACTTCGATTATGGCGCACTAGAATCTCTTAAAAATGGAATAATTATTTCTGGCAAATACAGGGGCCAATGTAAACGTTTCCCGAGTTCCATGAAAATTGCAGTCTTTTCGAACAGTTTCCCTGATGTTACTAGTCTGTCAATGGATCGATGGGACATTATCAATTTAGATAATTTTCCTTCAAATTCCAGTCAACCAGTGATAAATCCTAGTTCACGGTATAAATTTGGAACACTGCCTGCTTTGCCTGCTCTTGGTGACTATTTTGATTTAAGGATATTTCTCGAAGCCAGAGTCGAAAGCGATTCATTTGAATTTGGAAGTCAACCAAAAAATAACCAATGCACGGCTCTTTCGGTAGCAAGTCAACATTCTGTTTCACTCATGCAGAATGCGTCTACTAGTGCTGATGAAGTTGGTGCTGAAGAAACTATAATCGGTTCTCTTTATTGTGTCAATGGTAGGTTATATGTGATATATCTTTAGTTTGCTTATTTTTTGTTCACATTGATTATCAATTACTTTTTTCCATTTCAGTCTATCTTTCTTTATTTAATAGCTACATTACTAATTGACTTGTATGAGTCCCTTGTATTGTTTTAAGCCTCAACGATATGACCATTGGTTCCGAAGCAGACTGAAAATTGCATTGAATTTAAAGATTAATAATTAAACCCTTCTCCTATTCTATTTATCAAAACTATATTTTAGGTTCTGGAATGCCCGTTCGGAGGCCTATTATTGGTAAAGCTGAGGCTCCAAAAGTGGCGGTAGCCGAGAGACCTTGTGCAGCTGTTGCCAGTGAGTGGGGTCACGCAGGTAAATTGCGGCCCTTTAATTTTTAATTGCGGTCCTCTCAAGAGTCTCTAAAACATTCTGAACCGAAATTACATTAAAATGTTGCATAGCTATCAACATAAGCGCAGTGCATGCAATAATGTATTAATTTAACTTTTTAACGTGTTTTTTGAAGCTATGATGTTTCTGTTGTTAGAGGCCGCAGTTAGTTAGTGGGCCGCAATTTACCTGCTTGACCCTATTTATAGTCGGATTGATTTATATCATTTTTTTTTTGCCATTATCTAATAAGTTGTTTCAATAATTAATTTAAATAATTTCATAGGTACAAGTACTTCGCCAGAGGATATTCTAACAAAAGTATTAAACAATCCTAAGAAGTCAAAAGGTAGTTCAGTCCAACTTGTTATACTTTCCAAATTGTTTTTATTTTAATTAGTATCCTAACGCATTCATCTCAAACAGTTTTAAACACTCTGGATAAGTGGATCTCCAACAATACGAAGTTACTTAGTAATAGCTGTTCACAAGCGAGCTTATGGGAGAGTCTCTCCGATTTTCCCAAGGAGGATGTAAAAGAATCCAACTGTGGCTGGTCATCTTCCGATGAAATTATCGAGCCGTCACAAAGTAAGATTATATAATTATTAGAAATAATTTTCACTTGGAATTTTTTCTTAATTTTTAAATTTCTAACTAAATTTATCTTTTAGGAGGTGTTAAAGACGTCAACGAAACTGTTCAAACTAAAAGGAAAACCGTATATTCTCTGAGTCCATTGAAAAAGAAGAGTAAGTTATTTAATTCATCTGTTCGAAAATTTCATGCCAATTATATATCATTTATTTAATTTCTTATAACATGAACTCCTTCCATTCTAGGATGTGCAACGCCTCTTGACCTGATCCAAGTTGTCGAGGAGGAGAATGGCGTGGAGAGTGAGGCTGATGACTTCCAGATCCGTCAATCTCAGCGCAGAGTATAGTCTGATACAGAAGACTATTTTACGCTCAATGATAGGTTTATTCAACCGAAACTGCGTTGATCATTACTCACTGTTAAAAATTATTGTTGTCGGAAGATGAGAGTGGCATGGAGAGTGAACCTGATGACTTCCAGCTCCTTCATTCTCAGCGCAGAGTATAATCAGATACTGTGACTAGGTTTAATTAACCTAAAATGCGCTGACCATTTCTAACTATTAAAACTGTTTCTTGTTTCTAATGTGTTATTCCCCTTATCACACTTTTTGGTGCATGGTATATTTTCAATTTACGTCCATATAAATCTATATTTTTTGATGAAAATTCACAGCTATAGTTAATGACAGTATTAAATATCTGTGCTCTAATCTAGCCCCAGCACAGAAAAGTACCAATTCTAGCCAGGATATTTCAGAAAAGAGACAGGATAGGTCATGATATAAAACATCTACTGATTAGTTTTGCCCCAGCACAAGCATGAGGTTCATTCCTTTATTTCCAAAGATGTAGGGTAGATCTGTGTGAAGGAGTAGGATATTTCAGAGCAGCTTAAAATCACTAGTATTATACAGTATATTAGGCTATATGATGGTGAGGATATGACCTGATATTGAATTTAAATGTATATCTTGATTATTTTCAATTAAGACATATCCCGGTAATTCCCATGTACTATCCTCATATCTCCAGACATGCTCTATCATACTTAAAATGATTTATCTATCCTAACTATTAAATCCAGACATACCCTGCTTCTTTCTTCTAGTTACTATTCTCAAGAATTTTTTCAGACCTTCCCTGCCTTTTTTATTGGTTACAACCCTGGTGAGATTATCCGTACATATCCTGCCAATTTCTTCTAGTTTGTTACTATCCTGGTAAATATATTCGGACATACCCTAGGTATATTTGTTAAGCTATCCTGCATAAAAGTTCCAGACCTACCCTGGTTCAAATTTCTTACACTATCCTGGTGAATGTATACAGACATATCCTTGTTATTTACTATCATATCCTCATCATTCTAAGAAATTATTATTTTTATATGACTAACCCATCTATATACCACTAACATGCATGTATAATTAGCCAGGATATTATCCGTACTTATTTGAAATGAGAAAATACTGCTATCCGACCTTGTCCAATTCCGGACATTGGCAATTATAGTCATTTCATAGAGGGAAATCTCCAACAGGATATCCCCAAAAATAGGATATCCTCTGGGGACCTCAAGGGGATGTCGAATGGGAATATCGCGAGGATATCCAGCGAAGATAATTTTATTACCTAGGTCCATACATTTTTATATTGACTAAATTATAAGATATTTAGTGGTGGTGTATGGTGGTACGTATAAATAGTCTTCAGTATCAGAATGATATAAACAGATAAAAATACAGATGTAAATCATGCTCATGATTTTTAATAATGTATTATAGTTACTAAAATTTATTTCTACAATTTCAGTGTCAAACTTAATTTTGGTATTAATAAACTTTATCTTGGAATTTATTAATTTTATTTTGGTATCTTTTGTCCGTATATTTTGAATGCCAGGATTATTCATAGTATTGATGACTCTGCTGGCTTCAATATCGTTATTTAAATCAGGATATTTCGATCAGTTTTCCTAATTAGATCGTTTTCAAGTGAAATAAATTTTCTTCATATCAAGTGAAATGAATTTTGGTATCTCTTTCATTTCTGTATTTATATAATCTTCATTTCTGTATTTATATAATCTTCATTTCGGTATTTAATCACTACATTTTCTTCAAATTGGTATTTAAAATTTTTATTTAAGTATTGATTAACTTCATTCAATTTATTTATTTTAGTATTTGAAATATTCATTTCGTAATTTGTTAAGTTTATCGGCATTCATCGTGCACCAACTAAAAGACATCTAAAAGCTGCTGGGCCAATGTACTCGTGCAACCACGCCGATGTTTGCAATGGTCAATAATACAGCATAGCAACAGGTGCCACAATCTTTTGGATGATGGCCAATGTATAGTTTTCAAAATGATACATAGCTATATCTGAAATTTTCAAATTATTATGTTATCCATTATATATTTCAACTTTAAGAAAAGCGAATTTTCTTACAAACAATTAACCAAATAATAAAGTTAATAACTTGAAAGGATAAATGAGTAGAGTATAGATTATTCATCTTTAATGAAGTAACGACAATTGAAAATAGGTAACTCGTAAGTAAAGGCTTACGATAAATTACAAATCTTTTAAGTTTTAATAAGAAAAATAATTTTCAGTCATACGACAAAATACGATTGAAAAACAGCATGTCAACTCAACTTATCCTTAAAATCAATCGTAAATACTAAATCATATGTTCTTTGTCTCACATCATTCATTATCTTTAAGGGGACGGTTCCCGCGTTTTAGATCTACCAATAATACTCGTCCGATTGAGCTGAGATTTTGACATAAGGTGTAAAGTGAAAAAAAATCTTATGCTATCTTATTGAAATTTTTTCATTTTGGGGCCCCCCTCCCCCGTGGGGGTCGAAAAACCTATTTTTCGACCCCCCCAGGGAAAGTATATGAACTCAATGGGGGTTGGTCCTACAGAAAAATTTATAGAAGATAATATGTTCTCTACTACTATCCTAAGGTCGTCTAGTAGCTTTTTGTTTGAATTTCGATCTGAAATTTTTTTTATTTGAATTTAAAAAAAAATTGTCATTTTTTTTTTGTTTAAAAAAAAACAAGTTTATAGAAATAGTTATAGGTAAAGGGCTACTAGACCACCTTAGGAATTTCGGTCTGAACATATTAGCTCCTATACATTTTTCTGTAGGACCAACCCCCAAGCAGTTCTATACTTTTGAACGTGAGAATTTGAGAAAAAAAGTTACTGAGATAATAGAGGAAGAAAAATATTTTTTTAATAAATGTTTAAAATTTAAAAACAAAAAAATTCTTAAAAACATATATGCTTCTCGTCCCAGCCAGAGGACTCATCAGGTCGCTTCGGGGGTCAACCCAGGCAGCGACGACGAAGCCCATAAGAATGTGCGAGCCACCCACTCGTACATTGGGAGGCGAGTTAGACAATGTTCTACTCAACGTATAAGAATGGAATTTTCCACGAGTTTTCTTTGGTATATTTGCAGGGTAACTAAAGAAAAAAAAATCGGAAAAAGTGAAAAATAGCGGGAACCGTCCCCTTAATGAATGATGTGAGACTCTATACTCTGATGATTCAGATTTATCGGCTGGCACAATTTGTCCATAAGAGGCATTGCAGACTAAATTCTTGTCATAATCACTATTCTGTTAACTACAGGATTGGTTTCTGGAAAAAATACTATATTCACATTAAATAAAAAATATTTTAATCAGTGTATAATTTATATAAATCATCTTTATATATGATGCAACTATGAGATATTAAATTCATCTTTCTATAGAATAATGTAAATTATTTAGAAATTCGATCTATTTCAGTACATAATTGATTAGAATATTATTATTGCAAAAAGAAGTTACAAATGATGAAAGTAATCAATTTCTCTGTAAATGGGTTTCCCCATTTCATTTATCTGTAACTGCAACTTAAATATGGTTATACTTATAAATAGTAATTCGTCATCCTGTAATTTAAAATTGATATGAGATGTATGTGAAATTTTTCAAAATAATATATTATATAAATTCTTCATTAGTATCCAGAATGTTGAGATAAAAATAGAACATTCTATATGTTTTCAGTGGAAGATCTCGTTACTTAATATATTTAGTGTTAAAATTAAGTAGCTACATAGACAAAATAAAAATATATTTCGCCCCATGGAAAGAATTCTCACATTTATCCATAGATCGACACATCAGAAAAGATATACAATCAAAATGAGCGGTTTGATGTGCGAGGTTCTATCTTGATCGCCCCATATAAAAAGGCAGATATTTAGGAGATTTGGTCCGTTATGATCAAATCTTCTAAAACCGAATGATCGAATCTGCGGATGTATGGCTAGCTTTCAAAATTTACATGGAAAGTTCTAAAATTTATATAATTTTTAAAATCGTGTTATTTGAATTATTCGATAAATATAATATTCAGTAGAGTAAATATAATCTTCATTTCGGTATTTAGTCTCTTAATTTTGTTCATTTCGGGGTTTATAATCTTCGTTTCGCTATTAAGTCACTTCATTTCGGTGATTATAATCTTCTTTCGCTATTTTGTCACTTCATTTCGATCATTTCGGTATTTAGTCACTTCATTACGTTCATTTCGGGGTTTATAATCTTCATTTCGGTATTTAGTCACTTCATTACGTTCATTTCGGGGTTTGTAATCTTCATTTCGGTATTTAGTCACTTCACTTCGTTCATTTCGGGGTTTATAATCTTCATTTCGGTATTTAATCACTTCATTTCGTTCATTTCGGGGTTTATAAACTTCATTTCGGTATTTAGTCACTTCATTTCGGGGTTTATAATCTTCATATCGGTATTTAGTCACTTCATTTCGTTCATTTCAGGGTTTATAAGCTTCATTTCGGTATTTAGTCACTTCATTTCGTTCAATTCGGGGTTTATAATCTTCATTTCGGTATTTAGTCACTTCATTTCGTTCATTTCGGGATTTATAAGCTTCATTTCGGTATTTAGTCACTTCATTTCGTTCATTTCGGGGTTTATAATCTTCATTTCGGTATTTAATCACTTCATTTCATTCATTTCGTGGTTTATAACCTTCATTTCGGTATTTATAGTCACTCCATTTTGTTCATTTCGGGGTTTGTAATCTTCATTTCGTTATTTAGTCACTTCATTTCGTAAATTTCGGGGTTTATAAACTTCATTTCGGTATTTAGTCACTTCATTTTGTTCATTTCGGGGCTTGTAATCTTTTTTCGGTATTTAGTCACTTCATTTCGTTCATTTCGTGGTTTATAATCTTCATTTTGGTATTTATTCACTTCATTTCTTTCAATTCGGGGTTTGTAACCTTCATTTCGGTATTTAGTCACCTCATTTCGTTCATTTTGGGGTTTGTAATATTCATTTCGGTATTTAGTCACTTCATTTAGTTCATTTCGGGGTTTGTTATCTTCATTTCGGTATTTAAACACTTCATTTCGTTCAATTCGGGGTTTATAATCTTCATTTCGGTATTTAATTACTTCATTTCGTTCAAGTCGGGGTTTATAAGCTTCATTTCGGTATTTAGTCACTTCATTTCGTTCATCTCGGGGTTTATAATCTTCATTTCGGTATTTAGGCACTTCATTTTGTTCATTTCGGGGTTTGTAATCTTCATTTCGGTATTTAGTCACTTCATTTCGTGGTTTATAACCTTCATTTCGGTATTTAGTCACTTCATTTTGTTCATTTCGAGGTTTGTAACCTTCATTTCGGTATTTAGTCACTTCATTTCGTTCATTTCGGGGTTTATAACCTTCATTTTTGTATTTAGTCACTAAATTTCGGTATTTAGTCACTAAATTTCGGGGTTTCTTATCTTCATTCCGGTCTTTAGTCACTCCATTTCTTTCATTTTCACACTCTTCAAATACATTCAAATTAATTCTGTAAGCTTCATTTCGCGGTATAGAAGCGGACAAAGAAGGATACCGGTGCTTTTTTATGCGGATGATGGCTTGCTGTTGGCAAGATCGAGGGAGGAGGCGGGAGAGATGATTGATAGATTGGAGGAGAGTGCAAGGGATTGGATACGTATCTAAAAGCTGAGCGGCGCACACCAGATTACGGCGCACCACTGTACATTCTATTAGATAGGTAATTTGAATACAGATTAATGACAAATGGAGTGAATTTGATAGGTAATTGTCGTATCAAATTTATGTCTTGACACCTGACGGTACCTGAATCCAATGTTTATACTACACAGTTTAATTATTTGATTGAGATGTTTAATTTGGAAAAGAAAATAAAATTCATCATAGAAAACTGTAATTGTAATTTTATGGGGTAACTATTGTAAACTTTCAGTCTGAGATGTAAATAAAAACTTATCAGTTAGCCAATAGGTAGATGTATAGGGGGGCGTGCCGCCCCCCGAACCCCCCTGCCAGGTCATTAAACAATCATGAAGTGTGCAGAACAACAAACTAGCGGATACAACAAACTACATAATAGTTTTTCACATTGAGGTCATTAATAGAAAGTAGAGTGGTGCGCCGTAATGTGGTGCGCCGCTCAGCTTTTAGATACTTATGAGGGATTGTGGTTTGAGTATAAGTAGGGAGAATAGTAAGTGTATGGATTTTAATGGTGGGGGTGACGTTGGAGAGAGTGTGATCAAGGGGATGGAAGTGGTGGAGGAAGTTAGATATCTGGGAGTGTTGGTGAGTGCAAGGAGGGATTATTTCAGGGAAAATAAGAAGGAAAAGATAAGGAGTGCGGAGAGAATGGTGAATGTAACCTATACTCAGTGGTGGAGAGGTCCTGTGACAGACTACTGATGGGCAAAACTTTTTGGAAGAGTGTGGTGCTGCCAGGGGTATTGCGTGCGGGAGAGGTTATGGTGTGGAATAAGACGGAGATTGGGAAGTTGCAGAGATTTGAGAATGGGGTTTGGAGAAGGATCTTGAGGGCACCTACTTATGCACCAGTGGCAGGTCTGCAGGGTGAAGTGGGGTGCTCGTCAGCTATGGCAAGGGATATGAAGGTTAGGTTTGGTGGGTTCTTGATGAACACTGGGAATGAGGTACTGACGAATATGGTTGGGAGGGTGAGGGAGAGTGGTGGTGGTAATTTATGGATGAGAAAGATAGAGGAGTATATGGCGGAGCTTAGTTTGGACTGGGAGGCCCTCAGGGTGTTAGATAGCGGGGAATTAGGAAGAATAGTTGATAGGTGTAAGGAGAGTAGATGGAGAAGGGAGGTGGAAAGCAGAAGTACATTGGTATGGTACAGAGAGAAGGAGGAAATAGGGGGAGAATGGTACGAAAATAGGTGGGGACTGGGGAGCATGTCTGCTGTTCAGAGTGAGAACAAATTCTCTTAGGTTGGGATGGAGGGAGAGATTTTGGGGTGGGGAGGTCCTCAGGTCGGATGTGTGGTGCGGAGCGACTCTGCAGAATGCGTCTCTTCTCCCGCAGAGACTTTATTACGAGAGAGAGCTACTCTCTGACTTTCAGCAGCAGATTCAGAATCTCCCGCAGCTAAATTAATGGTAACATAGGAATTAATTCAAAATCTCCCGCAGCTAAATTAATGGTAAGTTGGTAACATAGGATTTAATTCAAAATCTCCCGCAGAGATCTCCAATTTCTAAAATTCAATCAAAAGCTCCCGCAGAGAGTCTTGGAAAAATGTTCCATATTCTGCAGACTGGGTCAGCCTGTGGAGGAGGAGACTTTGGAGCACTTCCTGCTGGAGTGTCCTATGCTGATGGAGGTGAGGAAGAGATATGGGGTGGTGAGTATGAGTGGGGTGATGAGCTTTGGTGAGAGGAATCTTGATGGGGTGTGGAGTTTTCTGGAGGAGGCGTGGAGGGAGAAAGGGGTTGGGGCTGCCAGAGGGTGGGGGTTGAGGACTGGAGGAGGAGGTCTCGGCCCTGCGGAAGGGGCTGGGGGGTGTGAAGTCAAAGGGTCCAGGAGGGAGGACAGTGGCGCTGAAAAGCCATATTCTAGAATCCCCCCCCGAAATCCAGTTCATTTCATGTTCATTTCGCGATTTAGTCATACCCTGTGAGGAATGGTGAGAATGAATTGTTGAAAATGATGTATGAGGATTATAGGATATGTGAATGGACCAAGTGTAAATGGTTAGAGACTGTGAAAGTGTATAGAGAGAGAGAGTGGGAGTGCGATTGAATGAATTGGATGATATGAGTAATGAATGTATTAAGAATAAGGTGTATGCATGGGAGAGTGATAGGTGGAATGAGAAGAGAATGCAAAAGAGTACAATTAGTTTGTATAATGAATGTAAGAGTGAGATCAGAGATGAAGGATTGTATGAGAATGCCAGGGAATCTGTTTTGCTGTATAGATGTAGGAGTAATAGTCTGAGGCTAAAGTGGAACTGTGGAGAGAGAGATATGTGAATGGTAATGTTAATTGTGTTGCGTGTGACTTAGGAGTGGTAGAGAGCTTGGAGCACTTTTTGTGTGCGTGTGAGTGGTATGAGTGTGTCAGAAGAGAATTTGGAATGAGTGGTGTTAGTGTGAAAGATCAGTTGTTTGGAAGTGGTTTAGTGTGGGCAAGGGAGTGTAGAAGATACTTGGAGTGTATGTGGAGAAGAAGAAAATTGAGAATGGATGAATGAATGTGTAAATATTGTATACATTGTTAATTATGAATTTTATGTTGTGATTTTTTTATTTTAGAGTCTTTTAATAAAGATATTTTAATGGAAATTCAGTGCTGATATCAAATCAATACTGGGGGACCAATAATAAGTAGCCAGTAGGTAGGTAGCTATTATCAGTTAAATAACTCATTCTAAATATTATTATTTTTCTCCAATGTATAGTACTAAGTTACTAACTAATTAGCTAAGTGTTTTTTATGAACTACTTAGCTCCGTTTCGGCCCGATTAGATCCGGCTTGGCCATGTTTCAAAGTGTGGCAGGAAAGTCGAAAGTGGCCAGTTTAGTTTAGTGAGAAAAGGGATCCAGGTCGCCACATTTAAGATACTTTAAAGAAAAAATTTGACTTCCTAGTGAAGATCTTACAGTTAAAAATATCCTCAAGCTTCATGTCTGATGCATGTGCATCTCTTGAGTCTTAAGACTATTTTAGGAGTGATTTACTTATTAGGTATATACATGTTTTTCAACTTATTTCACCCCTCAAAAGTCGCCAATATACTGGCGACTTTGTTCATACTTAATACTTTGAAACATGGCGGCTTGGTCCCCATTTAGTCTGTTTTGGACCCCAATCTGTCCGTTTTGGACCACAATTGGTCCGTTTTGGTCCCCAATCGGTCCGTTTTGGTCCTCAATCGGTCCGTTTCGGTGATTCTATGTACCCGGGTTTGCACCATAGGTAGTTTGAGTCAGCTTTAATTGGTCCATGCCTTACTTTACATCTGTGTCTCAGTGTCTGCATCCAGTCTGTATTTGGTGCACAAAATTCCACTGACAAAAAATCCACCATAAATTTCCAGTAATTTGGCTAATCCACCAACATCTTACCAATTTTTTCCACCGAAAATTAATGGTAACATTGGAATAATTAGCTAGAAATCCACCAACTTTGCCAGTATATTATTTTCAAGAGAAAAATTCCACCGACATGTTGGTGGATTTTACCATGAAATACAGACTGGGTCTGCATGATATATTGTTAAAAAATAGGTTATATGAATTAGCCTAAGCCCTAATGCATGCTGAATGATGGGAAATTGAACATTGATCAAAAAAAAAAGTCATAGATACAAAGTATAATATTTGACCAAAGCTCAATTGACTCAATTCTCCAAATTATAGTACATTTTAAGTTAATGTACCTATGAATACCTAATAGGAGTGCTGTGGTATCATGCTGAAATGGAAATTCAATCATATTAGTCTTAAAACATTCATTAAGTAGGCAGGTGTCTATGTCAAGCATTTTTAGTTTGTTACAAAGTAACTCGATTAACACAAAGAACATCTTGAGTGACAATACGCCAATATGGTACCGGTAGCAATGATATCTATTGATATCTGTCAATCAGCTTTGTTATTGTTTTGATTTTGTCGGATCGTGTTAGCCTATCGAACAGGGGAGCTTTTTCTATGCTTTTCAGAGGTGTAGTTGAAAGAACGGAAAAAAATCTTAAATTAAATATTATAATAAAACTATAGAAATAGAACCAAATTTGAAATGGTTTGCAGTTTTATTATCAGTATCAATAGTTCTAATGCAGTAATGCATAGAGAAATAAAAAATATTAGAGTGGAGGGGACTTTTAATGTCTTCCATTAAAAAATTACAGTAGCTACTAAAATTAACTAATTATAGTATTAAATAGCTACATGATATATTTATTTAAATGATTTAACAAAACTATTTTTAATTATTTTAATATAATATGGTTGATTAATGATAAATTAAAAATGATTTTAGAGCTGCAAAGGATAAAAAAGAAAAATAAACCATGAAAACCAAATTAACCATGTTTTTTAGCTTGGTTTAAACCATGCTTTAAACCAATGGTTTAAACCAAACCACCCTGACTTTCTATGATTTATGAATTAATTCCTATCTATAATTTATTATAATTCTGCTGTGAAGTGTGACCTGAATTAGACAATAGACATCTCTACAATTTTACTTTTAAATGTCAGAATGACAGAAACCATGTTCCTGAGGCTGGCAAACCCTTAGGCCTAAGTCAATTTTGAGTCAAAATTTCTTATATATCCTGAGCCAAGCCTATTTTTGCTCCTATTGAAAATTTCTGGCCAAAATTAACATGGAAACATAAGAATTAATTCAAAATTTTAAGCCAATTACATATATGAGTTTTGACCATTTTAAATGTAAGCCAATTTATTGGCTTGAACTGCCATACTCTGTATCATGGATTAACATGGGAATATTGCAAACATAGGAATTAATTCAAAAGATTAAGCCAATTACACATTTGGTGTAGCTTAAAAGTTATCTGAATTTTAATTGGCTTTTAAGTTTTTAACTGATGCTGTGACATACTGTATAACATGGACTGTGAACAATGATCAATCCTAATTCCCTCCATGCTATAGTATATTTCCTATGTAGAAACTGGTAAAGTGTTTGTAGAGATTTCTTTTTCTATAGCAGGAATCAACTCTAAATTGTTTGTTGAGAATATCCCTAATATTTCCCATATTTTGCAGACTGGAAATTGACCAGATTTCTTCAAATTGTTTCCAATAATTATATGTAAACGTTAATCTAAAAAATATGACAGGATTAATCCTGGGTCCTATTTGATTCCTATGGAGTATGTTCTCATGTTATTTACTGCACCCAAATCCTAATATATGAATCAAACTGGTATAAACAGAAAAATTACTTAGGGAAATAGTCTCCCAGATCTTTCAAAGACACACATTCCCTCTAAAAATATCTGCAATAATTATATGTTAACGGGAATTAATTGGGAAATAGTCTCCAAGAAATAGTCTTGCAAAATGTTTTCCAGATCTTTCAAAGATGTTCATTCCCTCAAAAAAGTAAACAAAAATCTTTGATGACTTGGACACGCTTTGCAGATTGGTGTATTTCCAATAGTTTGGCTGATCTATCTACATTTTTCAATTAATCCACCTAAAATTTATGGTATCATAGGAATAAATAGCTACATACAAATCCACTAACTTCATTAGAATACTATTTTCAAATGGGAATTTTTTTATATACCACCCAAAAGTCAGTAGAAAACTTGAATTAACATGAAATACAGACTGGGTCATTGTCATGCCATGATGTCAGACTGTAGAAGCTGGTAAAGTGTTTGCACAGAAATCTTCAACTATGCCTTCTGTTGTGAGCAAAATACAATTAGATATAGTGCATTTAGCGCATCCATGTCGCCAAAGATCTTTGGAGACATTTTTTGAGGAAATGTGCATCTTTGAATGATTTTTGGAAATTATTTGCTTATTAATTCCTTTCATGTTAACATACAATTATTGGAGACATTTTGGAGACTTCTGCATTATGGTCATTTGGGAGACAGATTTTAAAATCTATAAAGATGAATCATAGATTATTATAGGACAAGTAGACCAAGGATACTATAGGTGCTTGTGCCCAAAAAATTCTTTTCTAAAACTCAGCTCTCTATTTATTATAGGTCAAAAGTTATGACATAGTGAACTTTTGAAAAAAGGGGCAAAAATGCCTTGACATCACCATTTTTGAAAGATCATAATGTTCTTATTATTAGTTCTAGAACTAAAAGTTAAGCATGTTTTTCGTTCAGAATAAACTAGGAAATCTTCTGATGTGTACAAAATTTTAGTATTCTAACTTCTCATTTTTTTGACAAATTCCTTAATAGGCTTCCTCTCCAAGAATTTTAACTTTACTGGATTTTTATTCAAAGACAACACCCAACTAATGTGTGACAGTTATTTTCCAAAGGACACAACATTGTAATGGTTAATTTTATCCTTTGTTTGCATTTTCTCATTGCTAATGAAAATCATCTCTACTTATGATCAATCTGACAAGTTCACTGTTGTATTTACTATTTAGACAGTTTGGTTTCACATTTGAGGTGTGCCGTCTGCATTCCATTCAGTTCAGCCCTGTAAATGTTTGAGTGAGGTTTTATGTTATATGTATTAACATTTTCATAACATCTGAAATATAAATAGGCATATTAAAAAATATATATATATATATCAGTAGAGTCACTAAGATTCAGCAGTTTTCTTTGCTTAGGCTACAGTAGTACTCCTGAATTATGAACAACAAAATTTATGGACACATTTTTAATGGAATACAAAATATATGCACTTTCAATCAATATATTGAATCCAATAAAAGAATGAGAATATTCTTCATATTATGTCAATAATTGGAAATACTACAGAAATTTAATTATTTCTAAAGAAAAGGGATATTATTTTACCTACCTTGCATAAAATATTTGCTTTTATAAAAAAATTATACTTCACAATTATTTTCCTTCTTCATATTACAGGAATAGATAAATTTACAGACTGCTCAGATATCCATAATTGAGGAGTTCTACTGTATTTGCAAATGTATTCTGTTCCAATCTACTGATCTAGTGTTTGTTGTAACATCCTAATAATCTTGATATCTTCTTAATATATAACTATTTTTATTTACAGAATATTGTAACTTATTACATGATTCACATCAATAATAAAAATGATGTTTGCTTGCTAAAAGTTATCAATTATTATAAATTTATTGCTTTGAACTGGGATTTTCTGATTCAAGGAGTTGGAAACAGTAAAAAAAAATCAGTTTTCAGTTGTTCAGCATCCATTTTCGTACGGTTTGAGGTAAGATTTTAGTGATTTAGCAATGAATATGCTCATAGGCCATATAATAAATCTGTGTTACTACAATGTTGCAACAAAGTATTTCTTAATATAGCCTGAGAGTCCCCAGGGGCTCTATCCTGAAGGTGTTTGTGATAGCTAAATGGAAAAGAGGGGAAATGGTGTCTCCTGGAGCAAAAACTGTTATGATTTGGAATATGTGTTTTAGTTTAATTTTTCCACATTTATCTTTTTTAATGCTACTAGCAGCTTTTTAAATTTACATTTCTCACGGTATATTTTTGGTATGATTCTATATTCCGTAGTTATATAGATTATATTGGTTTATTTTCTTCATGCCATTCAACGTATTAGGCTGTATTCATAAAAATGAAGGCTATCCTTGGAAGTATACTGTAATGCTCTTAAGGGGATTGTCTCACGTATTTGCTAGCTACCAATAATACTGTGTAAACTGCTCCAAATCTTTGAAGTTGTTCATGTAAATCTTTCATTTTGGGACACCCCACTTCCACGAAAAGTCTTTAGACTCAATGGGATTGATCCTACAGAAAAAATATTTTTTGTTATATCATTTTTAAATTTTTATATTTTTTTCACTTGTTTTTATTTTCAAAATAAAAAAATTGAGATCCAAATTCCAAAAATAAACTCGCTTGATAATCTTAGGAATTTCGAGCTGAACAGATTACCTCCCGTAAATAAATTTTTATATAAAAAAAAAATTGAGATCCAAAATACAAAAAAACTCAAAACGATTGAGTAAATGTTACGTAGATAATGGAGTAAACAAAAAAATCTCATCAGTTTGCTTCGGAGGGATTGAAGGTCCCCCTGGCTACGACGAAGCCATCTACAGAAAATGAGAGGCTATTACACACAACACAAAATCAAACTAAGTCCCCTCCCACCTCCATTATTCGTACCCCTGACCCATTCCAGTTGTCACAGCGAACTGAAATTTTCTGTATGTTTTCTTTAGCCTTTATGGGGAGCTAAAGTAATAAAAAGTAAAAATTACCAAAAACACCAGACGATCCCCTTATAAAAAGGTGTAAATATATCTGTAAATGCAAATCTTACTTTCTGTATTCATAATGATTAGCTACCTTATACATCCGAGGATATTCTCCTCCTACTTCCGTAATAATTTCACAAACACCTGTTTTTTAGTTATTTCTTTATTGTAACCAGAAACTATTGATTAAAATCATTTCATTAATTTCATGAATGGTTATTTAGAACAAATTTGAATTGGGTATTAAACTATTCAAGCTTTTTCTAATCTGTTGTCCCTGTAGGAAAAGAGCTATTTGTTCATGAATGTTGGCATCATAGTCTTTCCTAGACCTCTGATCAGGATCACATAATTTTTTTTGCAATTTCATGGAGTATAAGTTAGGTAACAATTTCTCTAACTTTACGCCACAATTGCATTGTGAGATAGGAAATCAACGTTTGAGTTTGCCAAAACATCTTTCAATTATAATTCTCTTTTTTTTTTATGAAGAGCAAGTTGTATTTTACTGCAGCAGTGGTTAAAGGATTTTGAATTTTTTGCCATTGTGGACTTTTGCCAGGCAGAATTTTCCTCATAGATTATATTTTTCTGGGTTTACATAGGTAAATTGCAAATTATAAGAATAAAATGTGAGATGCAACTTACATAAATATGAATAGTTTTAATAGAACTTAAACATATTTAACTATAACAAGTTCTATTTAAACAATGTTAAATAGCCACTGAATTGAAAATAAAATGAATTTGAATTTAATTTAAAAATTACAGAACATCTTATAAATTTGATTGATATATATTTTGACAGTATTTTAGTTTAAAAAATACTATATGGTTTGCTTTTTTAAAATACTACAATTTAGTATTCTCAACTGTTGCTTGCAATTCACAATTATGGCTTTCTTCAGAACACTTCATGACGAGATATGACTATTTGTTCTTTAATATGTTCAGTTATTTCATCAATGATTTCATTGTTTTCAATCTTACATTAAGTATTAATGTTTTTTTTTAAATAATGATATCTTTTCAATGTGAACTTAATATTATTGATAGCATTGTGAAAGGGATTAGACAATACTCACAATAGCTTTAATAGAGCAAACTTCAGGAACCAACTGATTACAATTGAATGAACTTTCATCCTACTTTTTCAAGTCGTATAACACCATTCATCATAGTAACTGTGAAATGGTAACAATTATATTAGTTTGTTTCTAATAATTGAAATGTTGAATTATTGTTAGTTAGTTGCGCACACGGTGCGAGTTACTGTCGTGACAGTGGACAGCAGCTGTCCCACTGTACTCGCATGCCAGTAGCTCAATGTTCATAACATTGAATTTCCATGACAGTTACTCGACTGATGCGGTCACACTGTGCGAGTAGCTGCACTACAGTAACTGGCTAGGCCAACTCGCACGTTTACTCGCACCGTGTAACAAGGCCTTCACTTTTTCTCAGTTATGGTGAGAAGTGAATTCTACAAGAATGTTATATATATGCAGATCACTGAAATTAGAAGATGTTCTGTATTTATCTTAAGTAAATTCTAAATTAGCTAATTTTATTTTAATTCTGTGGCTATTTATTATTTGTTAAATAAAACTTGTTATAGTATAATATGTTGAACTTCCATTAAATTGATTTATATTTATGTAAATTGCATCTCACATTTTAAAATTTCAATTTACAATTTACCAATTTAAACCTAGAAATATATAATCCACGGGGAAAACTCCACCGAGCAAAAATCCTAGAACCCTCTATAGTCTATACCATACCCATCATAGTCAAGAAGCACAACATTATGCTACAGTTCATAATTTTATTACTTAATCTGTGAGTCATGAAAAGAATCTAGTCTAACATATATCAACACTAGGTAGTCAACATTTAATTGGCATCACAAAGAGGCTTCAAAATTCAGTGTCAACCTTCCTTTTTACTCATCTCCATGCAGTTTTGGTTCTGTCCGCAAAAATCGTTCCGCAAGCCATTGTATAACTCATTCTTCAAAGCGTAATTACATCTTAAAATCACAAGCACTTTTGGGTAAACAGGACATGTATTTAGTTTGCCTCAAATCAACAGAGCAGGCTATAATGCTAATAATCGGACAGAACCCAACTTTCACTTCCAGCTGAAGTCTGCTACTGTCCACACTCAGGTTTTTTTAAGCATATGCTCTCTATTTGAAGAAAGGGTCTTTACTTACTTTTATGTGAGCATAAGGATATGCTTATGCTCTCAAAGTAGAAAGTTATGCTTGAAATTTTTATGAATACAAGTAGAAGGATTCCCTTCATATTTTCAAGTATAAACATATGCTTTTCTTTATGAATTCGGCCCATTGTATTGAGCTTCAAGTAGCTAAATGATAAATTTTGATTTTCATTGAATTAACAAATTCTTTTTCATATTGCAGATGGAATCCGGAGATCACAGTCCCAACTCATCTGAAGAGGCTGTTGTAGCTGATCCTCTCAATGTGTCCTATTTGGTGAAAGAGGAAGATGTTAAACCAGATATTTCAAATATAGATCTAGGTGTGACTAATATTGAACACATTTATAATATAACAAACAATGAGAATATAGAAGATGATATTACCATCAAAGAAGAGAATTTGGATGAACAGGAACATTCATGGCATACAGAACCAATTTGTTCAAATGGTGAAATGGAATCTTCAAATAACTCCTCTATCGACCAGAAAAGGGAGCATCAAATTGATGAATATCTACTGAAGTCTCCAAGTAAAGTATCCACACACATTGAAGATAGTGAGAGCAGTTCTATTAAATTTGAAAATTCTGAAGATTTGGAAGAGGAAAAATCTTCCAGTCGAATAAAAGTGATTAATGATGAAGTTATCAAGGCTCATGAAAAACCATATAGCTGTGATGTTTGTAATAGAAACTTTAATCTTAAATGTTATCTAGTTAGACATAAAAGAACTCACACAGATGAAAGGCCATATGTTTGTAATATTTGTGATAAAAAATTCAAACATAAATACCATCTTATCACTCACAATAAAATTCACACTGATGAAAGGCAAAATATTTGTAATGTTTGTGATAAAAAATTCAGACGTAAAGACCATCTTATCACTCACAAAAGAATTCACACAGGTGAAAAGCCATTCAGCTGTGATATTTGTAATAAAAAATTTGATTATAAAAGTGACATGGATATCCATAAAAGAATTCACACAGGTGAGAAACCATTCAGCTGTGATATTTGTAGTAAAAGATTTGCTCAAAAAAGTAACCTGAATGCTCATAAAAGATTTCACACCGGTGAAAAGTCATTCTGCTGTGATATTTGTAATAAAACATTTTATAATAAAAGTGACATTCATAAACATATAAGAATGCACTCAAGCGAGAAGCCATTCAACTGTGATATTTGTAATAAATCATTTACTGATAAAAGTAACCTGAATTTTCATAAAAGAATTCACACTGATGAGAAGCGATTCATCTGTGATATTTGTAATAAATCATTTCATAATAAAAGTGACATGGGTAATCATATAAGAATTCACACAGGTGAAAAACCATTCACTTGTGATATTTGTAATAAATCATTTAATCTTAATAAAAACCTGAATATTCATAAACGAATTCACACAGGTGAAAAGCCATTCAGCTGTGGGATTTGTAATAAAACATTTTCTAATAAAATTTACTTGAATTCTCATAAAAGAATTCACACGGGTGAAAAGCCATTCACTTGTGATTTTTGTAATAAGACATTTTCTCATAGAAGTTCCATGAATTCTCATAAAAGAGTTCACACAGGTGAAAAGCCATTCAGTTGTGATTTTTGTAATAAAACATTTTCTCAAAGAAGTTCCATGAATTCTCATAAAAGAGTTCACACAGGTGAAAAGCCATTCAGTTGTGATTTTTGTAATAAAACATTTTCTCATAGAAGTTCCATGAATTCTCATAAAAGAGTTCACACAGGTGAAAAGCCATTCAGTTGTGATTTTTGTAATAAAACATTCTCTCACAGAAGTACCAGGAATTCGCATAAAAGAATTCACACAGGTGAAAAAACCATTCAGTTGTGATTGTAATAAAATGTTTTCTTATAAGAGTTACTTGAATTCTCATATAAAGTATTCATACCGGTGAAAAACCATTCAAATGTGTTTTTGTAATAAATTCTTTCATTAGAAAAGTGATATGGATAATGGATATTCATATAAGAGTTCACACAGGTGAAAAACCATTTAGCTGTGATATTTCTAATAAACCTGTACAAATAAAAGTAACCTGAATGCTCATAGAAGAATTCACACAAGTGAAAAGCCATATATTTGTAAAGTTCGTCATAAAGGATCTTCTCACAGGAGTACTTATATGAAACATGAAATAATTCATGATTCTACTTAGTAGTATTAGCTACACATAAATAAAAAAAATATTCATGAGATTTATTCCCTGAGGTATCAGCCTGTCTCTCTTTATTGTTGTTGCTTTGTCTTGTATTTGTCCCGTGTAATAATAATAACATGAAAGGATGTGTGCTGACCTCTGTAATAGCAGAACAGTAGACAGGCCTCCTGTTGGTCCCATCTGTGCTCTGTCATTATAATTAAGTCGCCTAGGACTGACTGTAGAAAAAACATTGTTGCTAATGTTTCTCCTCATTTAGTAATAAACTTCATTAATGTTTGTATCCATTTTTGTTTTTATATCCATAGAATGTATGTTGTTTGTTTCTAATGTCAGCTATGTAGCTATAATCTATTTAAGCCATTCTCTCCTAGCGGTAACATATGGTACCATAATATTGTTCGTAAATAAAATGGTCTCACTTCAAAATATAATATCAAAACTTATTCAAAGCAAGTAAGACTGTATATCATTGTGACGCATCAACATAAGTAAGATATTAGTTACATGCATAGGCATTGTTATGTATAAATGTATCTAATAATTTTGGGAAAACAATTGAGCAATATCAAAAAGTAATTTCGTGGTACCATATGGCACTGCTAGGAGAATATGGGTACTAACCATACCCAAAAAAAATTATTAGTTCATTGTCTACAATTCAAATTTGGAAAATCTTTTGAACTCTGACAGTGACAAGGATACAATTACAGTACCTACAGATGTTTCTGATTCTACTGATCGAAATTTTGATGATGATATTTGTTGAAAATTTGACAAACTCCAAATATTCTAACTTCTATCCAGTAAAGACGTACATGAGTACTATTCTTTAGTGGTGATAAAATGTGGCAGATCTACTGTCTAAATACTTATTTAAAAATATTCATATATATTTAGCTATTGTAAGGAAATCTCACAGAATTTTTAAGGTATGATTGAAACAAGAGGTAACGGTGACCTTACTTTATTAGGGACTCTGATGGAAGACAAGAAAGTAATTATTAATAACTGTGTTAACGATTCTACCAAAAATTATGTTTTCTAAATATCAAACGACGTACGTTAAAGGCATTCCCTCTCTGGATTGCAGGAGAGTTTGCCTGTTAGAACCAGGCCCACTCTCGTGGATCATTCGTTGTCTACATACCCAGAAAACACAAAGTAATAAAGTAGACACGAATTAGATATGTACGCTCTAAGGTAAAAAATAGATATTCGATTTGTCGATTTGATTACTTAAAGATTTCTTAAAGAAAATACGGTGCACCGCGAATCGGAATCTAAAAGAAATCTATTTTGAAGCGAAGTCTCTTTCAATTAGTGTTTTAGCAATACAATTCCTGCATGGTATCTTTTCTCTTTCAATAAGCTATCTTCCATAATCTATTCCTGGTTTCTTTTCGATTACTATAAGTAAACACAAAATGAAATAGAAACGAAAAAGAAAGCTAAAAAAACTGATATTCTATTTCTGGTTTTGTCGATTTGATTACTTGCAAAGATTTCTAAAAGAAAGTACTGTGCACCGCGATTCTGTATCTAATAGAAATCCATTTTGAGGCGAAATCTCTTTCAATTATCTATGTTTTAGCAATACTATTCCTGGTATCTTTTCTCTTCCAATAAGCTATCTTCACATAATATACTGCCGGTTTATTTATTAATACTATACCAACCCAATTAGTAAACATATTGAAGTTACAGACACTACGAAAAGGAGATAAAGAAATAAATCATTTATATTTAATTATAAGCATAGACATATTTAGATTGATTATAGAATCTGAAATACATGCAAGATAAACGAATTACAAATATTGATATAGAGAGGAAATTAACCACTTTACCGAATTAATTCATAATTATGCAAATTTCAATGATGAAAAAGTGATTGTAAATGAAGCCCATCAAGCTAATTTTGAAACTAAAGAGGAAAATGAAGAGGTAATTGCAAATGATGAGTCTACCTGACACTGAAATCTAAGACCTCGTAGTTGAAGATAATAACCCTAGCGCTTTCCTCAAAATCTGATAGTAGCGTTAAAAAACTACAATCATGAGAAAAAAGACAATACTTAATCCAAATTACAACATTTCTGTGCTCAAGAGACTCTATCTCCTCCTCTTTCTTTCACCACAAACAGTTCCAGGATAGAGCCCCTGTTTAATAATATTACCGGTGACCAATTATAATAGTTTTTAAGAGACTAAATTTATAAATTAAAATCATAAAATATTGGAACATGACCTGACAATATTTATCGAGGTCAAGTTCCTAGCAGTTCTTCACAATCCATCACACAATGTGGATGCTCTAAATACTTGTTTATGCATTGTATATATAAACCAATCATATTCAATGCACTCATTCCTTTCCTGAATACTCTAAATCTTTTCCCTATGGTTTTATAAACAACTCTTTTAAAACCTTCTTCCTTCTCCCATTTCCCACTCCCAAATTCCCTCCTAATTCCCTTTTAATAATGAATGGCTAAGCCAAATAACGGGTCGCTATGACCCGGCACTGGAAGTGCATACCTTAAATGCCATAATCAGACTTGCCATATGATGCCAACATGGTAATTAATCAATTGGGTCCAATCGTGGACAATAAACTGATTAAATGATTTATATTATGATATAAACGGCCGCCCTTAAGGCGACATCCGAACACTATTCTTTTTGGTCACCGGCATATTATCTTATATTCTGTAGGTTCCGGCGATTACCAGATGAGAGGCTAGGTTCACGCCCAGCTTTTGATCCACCCTAGAGGTCTCTCCCTAATTGGCTACAATCTGGGCCGTTAATTGTTTATTATATAGGTAATTCTTATTCTTTATACTGATTTAATATTCTTTATTCTTATTCTTGTATATTAATAACTATTCTTTTCATTCTTGAAGGCGCAGTTCACCAAATTGTCTTGGAAGACCTCCTACTCCTGGCTGCCCCTTCATCATTCAAACCTCTAAATAGCCTACAACTATTAAATGAATTCCCTTGTGAATTAGTTATGCGGCAATTAGATAGTAATTTAAACGGTGACTTATTCTTTTATCCTTATTCATTTTATTCTTAGATCTTTTTTCTCAGCCCCTGAGGGGGGAATTAAAGTACAGACAGAAAAGCTACAAACATAAAACTTTAAACCTCGTGAATTAAGAATCTGAAACACACAACTGATTACATTGAAAGTGTGACCAAAAATTAACAAGCTGGTCAACGCTGTTTCAAGCTCTCATTCAGCCAGAGACAGCTGTTCAACTTACTATAGCTCTAATCAAAACAATTGCCACACCCGAATCACTCAAAGAATACTAAACCAAGAAAATTATAGTGCAGGAAGTATCTTACTGGGTCTCTGATACATTTTTAAGTCTTTCGTCCAGTCCACTCCTCATGCAGCTAGTGTTGAGCTTGCAGTCTTTTGGAGTGTACGGAAAATTTTCAGCTACTCTATCTGCGTACGAATTTTACATAATTCTAGTTTCGAAGATAATATCGCTAATAAACATGTACTTCAAAATCCTTTTATTTAATTAAAATGATTTATAAGTTGATATTTAAGCAATTTATTAATACCCAGCAAGCAAGAATATATCTATTCGCTGTCTAAACTACTCTGTATAACCTCTCTTCCGACATCGAATACCAGTAACAAATTAGACATGGTGACATCAATCCGATATCCGTTTGCACCGCTAAACCGTATCATATCAAATATATTTGGCATCGAAGCGACACCGTTATAACAGCGTTGAATAGAAAGATAAATTACGACATCCAACATACATTGGGATTCTTCATCGAACAGACGCCTAATTATATATCTAATATGCTTCGAAAGGATATCCACTTGCATCCAATAAATAGATTAATTAAAATTGAAAACTCTTACTTCATTGATATAACGTACTGTACGTTTAGATGCATATTAATTTGATTAATGTTATGTGTAAATTAAATGGGAATAAATGAAGTGACGTGTCCGGGTATCGATCGTGGGTCCATCTGTCCTCGTGCCTGTACCTCTGTCACTTTGCCACCGTGGATGCATTTAACTAAAATTTTTTGATATTGAAGGATTTGGAGATACTTAAAGCTATTTTAAAGTGAATAGAACAATACAGGCACGCACCGCTTTTATAACCAAAATCACAACTTTTTCTTATTACAAATAGTAATGAATTGGTCAAATTTTTATAGAATTGTAACTCCTTGAATATTTTTGTTCTCTACGAGTTCAAATTAAAGAAAATATTTTGAGGTCACTACTTAAAATACAGATGAAAGCTCTGTGATAATAGTTGAGTAATTAGTTTGATATTTTGACATGTATAATTGTGTTTCATTGAACAAACAGTTATTTTGTGCTCTGTGAAATATTATTAGCAATAGGGTATATATTCCAAGTTATTTAACTGTCTATATTTTCGAGCACATGATAAAGGAAAATATAATAATTATTATTTAACCACTATTTAATTAGTAACAAAATAGCTGAAGGTATGATACCAATTGAAGTAAAAGTCAAATAATGATTATTATATTTATATACCCAACAAACATATGAATGTCGATTCGATGCCGTTTGCTGTCGAATTCGTAGCGCTAACGGTGGGTATCGAATTAGCAACCATTTCGACTCATAGTAGATATCGGAATGTCTGTTTCTAAATGATATCTGGATTTACACTTCGGGTAGAAACACGAAAACCGATACATGGTTCTAACAGCATCATCTTGACGTCGGCATGTCTGTTTCCAAACTATATCTAAATTTATACTTCGACCAGAAGTGCAAAAACAGATACGTAGTTTTAAAAAAATCGTTTCTAATTTGGAAATTCATTTTCTTATCTTCCCGTTTTATAATACGTATAGAAATGTAGGAATTATTTCTATTCAATTGGATTGTACCTTTCTATATAACGTACGTAGTGCTCCCTTTAAACTATACCCAATAATTAATACGCTTATAGGTGACTACGGCAGTTGTAAAGGTACGATCGGGCATTGGCACTAGTGCTATTGTACATTTGATCAACGTAAAGTAAGCGATATTGGAACATCGGTTGATGAACAGTGTTCCTTCAGTATCGTGAAAATGAATGAATAACCAATCAAGTGATTTTTCGATGGCCAGTGCATTTATTGTTATGAATCTATTCTAAACTGCTTATTGTAAATAAGCCCCGAAGGGTTCCTGAAGCTGTCTTTGGTGAATAGAAGAGAAGTGGGGTGTCGTCCCTTGGGAACCAAAACTGTTGTAATTTGAATTATGTATTGTCTATTTTATGTTTACCATCTGTATAGTGTTTTTAACTGTCCAAGCAGTTTTAAAGGATAGCGCTAGGGTTATGCTCCACAATTACGTACGAGTTCTTAGATTTTGTGTTAGGTAGGCTCGTAGACTTCATTTGCTATTACCTCTTCATTTCTCTCTTCCATCCTTGAGTGCAGCCACCGGTGCTTGTGACCATTTTTGTCACATTCCTCGATAAGTGACAGCATTCACGGAGTAGCTTTTCAGCATTCATGAGCGTCGTGACTTCGTCCATGGAGCCACTTTCCTTTCTCACTGCTTCTTCCAGTCCCTTGTATTTCATTTCCTTTTGACGTCAGCGACATGGCCTTTGGTTCCGAAGCAGACGTTAAACCTCTACTAAACGTAAATAATTAAAAGTTAATGGGCTATTTAACATGTTTCATTTTAGAGTAAATTCTGTGTTATCAGACGGTTCCACATTTTTCGAATATGTAAGAAATAAATATAATAATTATTATTATTCAATTCTTACTTAAATTGGCATCCATGATACCAGTACGTAAAATACAAGTTTAGAAATGAAAATTATACAGAAAAAGTTATAAATGTAACGGAATATACTTTAACTAGCCTAATTTCCATAAGATAAGGATACGAAAGAAAATGATTAAACTGTAAATTTACTGAATATTGCGATTATTCATAGAATTGGATTTACTATTTAAAATGGAATAGTTCAATGGATATGTCCCATGCGGTCATTGAGGCAGACGAGTGAGCACCTGGGCAAGCGGGAAGAAACCGCACCGCATGTCACCAGTCTTGCAACCTGAGGGATAGAACACATAGTAAATGAAATGGGAAAATGATAGATCAGAGAAAGTACAAGGATGAAAATTGAACGCAGATTTGTTTTACTAATATTGAAAATAAATTAGACAAAATGAAATTAGAAAACTGTAATTTTATTCGTAATGACAGTTGTTATCTTTAATCAACAGTTATCTTTAATCAACAGTTATCTTTAATCAACAGTTATCTTTAATCAACAGTTATCTTTAATCAACAGTTATCTTTAATCAACAGTTATCTTTAATCAACAGTTATCTTTAATCAACAGTTATCTTTAATCAACAGTTATCTTTAATCAACAGTTATCTTTAATCAACAGTTATCTTTAATCAACAGTTATCTTTAATCAACAGTTATCTTTAATCAACAGTTATCTTTAATCAACAGTTATCTTTAATCAACAGTTATCTTTAATCAACAGTTATCTTTAATCAACAGTTATCTTTAATCAACAGTTATCTTTAATCAACAGTTATCTTTAATCAACAGTTATCTTTAATCAACAGTTATCTTTAATCAACAGTTATCTTTAATCAACAGTTATCTTTAATCAAAATCAATAGTTATCTTCAATCAATAGTTATCTTCAATCAATAGTTATCTTCAATCAATAGAAAGCGAACTCAATTACACATGGAACACGAGTATAAAATATAGGGTCCATTTCCTAATTCCGTTAGCTCAAAGTATAGGCAAAATTAAATTCACATTGAAGCCAAAAGGATCAGGTAGACCCATATAATATACAGTTCGTAATACACCCTAGATTAGTTATAAATGAATAGTTAGTTATAGTTTTAATTAATAAAGTAATTATACCTAGCGGAGATTTCTGGATATTTAAAGTTATGTAAATTTTATAGGGGAAGGAGTGAAATTTGGGACGTTAAGGATTTAACAACACTAAACAAGACCATACGAGGTTTGTATACACATACCCATATTTAGTGGACCATATGAGCAAGAACAGGGAGCCGCCATCCGTCAATCAGTGCGTAGTCGCTACATCTTAGCCCATATCGCAGGAACCAGCTATTACCCTGTTACTGAAGAATGAAGTTTTCAGGGCGATACTCATGATCCTGACAAGTAGCTAGAAAGCAGTTTGTTAGATGGGCAAATCTTCAGACGAGCATATTGTGCATGATTCTACCAGTAGCCAACTTTTCACTGCCTTAGTGGATATCTAGATATGGATTTTTTTCTCACTCTGAAAACCATTATCTCGATTTTCCATACCAGATTCCCGCGTCAAAGTTCTGCTATAATGAATCACCTGCTGAGGATCTCAGGGAAAAGATTATTTCAGTGGTGAGGATTTTCCGGGCAGTGACACAAACCAAGGTCTTGCATGCATTTAGTGTTATTTTATAAATATAAATGTACTGCCAGAAAATCCGCCACTCTTCAAATTGAATAATGGAATTATATTTGACAAAAATCATTACACAAATAATTTTTCCACATAAAATTAGGAGCCCCATATCCGATAACTTGAGCTTTCACCATAGTGCCAAAAGCTGTGCAAATGACACGATTAAAATTCAGTGATAATTATAGATAATTAAACTTAAAGTGGTAATCGGACTCAATAAATCTATATTTAATCATTATTTGACTTTTATTTCAATTGGTTTCATACTTTCAGCTATTTTGTTACTAATTACCCAGCAAACATGAATGTATCTATTCGATGTCTAAACGACTCTGTGTAACCTCTCTTCTGACATCGAATACCAGTAACAAATTAGACATGGTGACATCAAGTAGACATCAATCCGATATCCGTTTGCACCGCTAAACCGCATCACATCAAGTATATTTAGCATCGAAGCGATACCGTTATAACAGCGTTGAATAGAAAGATAAATTACGACATCCAACATACATAGGGATTCTCCATCGAACAGACGCCTAATTATATATCTAATATGCTTTGAAACGATATCCACTTGAATCCAAAAAATAAAGAAATTAAAATTGGAACTCTTACTTCATTGTTATAACGTACTGTACATTTAGATGCATATCAATTTGATTAATGTTATGTAATGTTATGTGTAAATTAAAGGGGAAGAATTGAAATGATGTATCCGGGTATCGTTCGTGGGCCCATCCGTCCGCGTGCCTGTACCTCTGTCACATTGCTACCGTGGATGCATTTGACTAAAAAAAAATTTGAAATTAAACTACCTGGAGATACTTGAAGATATTTTAAAGTGAATAGAACATACAGGCAAGCACTGCTTTTATAACCAAAATCACAACTTATTCTTACCACAAATAGTAATGAGTTGGTCAAATTTTTATATAATTGTAACTCCTTAAAAATTTGGTTCTCTATGAGTTCAAATTGAAGAAAATGTTTTGAGGCCACAACTTAGAATAAAGATGAAAGCTCTGTGATGAAAGTTCAAAGTAATGAATGCATTAATTAAAATTTTACCATAGATTAACTCTCACTCAGTAAATATAGGTCATAATAGTTGAGTAATTAGTATGATATTTTGACTTATATATTTGTGTTTCATTGAACAATCAGGAATTTTGTGCTCACTGCTCTGTGAAATATTTTTAGCAGTAGGGTATATGTTCCAAGTTATTAATAGGGTCTATATTTTCGAAAACGTGATAAAGGAAAATATAATCATTATTATTTAACCACTATTTAATTAGCAACATATAATAGCTGAAGGTATGATACCAATTGAAATAAAAGTTAAATAATGGTTATTATATAATATAGATTTATTAAGTCCGATTACCACTTTAAGTTTGATTATCTATGTCATGCGCGTTTGAGTGATCTGCAATATCGACCGATTTTGCTGCGCAATCTGTTGATCAACAGTTTGCGCAGCCATCGATCGATAGCACAACCATCGATCGATCCCTGCGCGTTCGAATGATATGATTTTTTTTATTTGTACATCAAATTTGCACATTTGATCGCATATATCAATCGATAGCGCAACCATCGATTGATTTTTGCGCGTTCGAATGATATGATTTTTTCAGTTTGTCCATCAAATTGGCACATTTTATAGCGTATATCAATCGATAGCGCAACCATCGATCGATTTCTGCTTGTTCGAATGATACAGGTTTTCTTTGTTTATTCATTTAATTAATTGTTTTGTTTTTATTGGAAAAATACTTTTTTTATATTTAATAAGTCAACCATCAGTCGATTGTTGCGCGTTTGAATGATATGGATTTTGTTAGTTTATGCATCTAATTGTTACATTTAATAGAGCAACCATCAGTCGACTGTTGCGCGTTTGAATGATATGGATTTTGTTAGTTCATGCATCTAATTGTTACATTTAATAGAGCAACAATCGACTGATGATCGACTTATTAAATAAAAAAAGTATTTTTATAATAAAAACAAAACAATTAATTAAATTATTAAACAAAGAAAACCTGTATCATTCGAACGAGTAGAAATCGATCGATGGTTGCGCTATCGATTGATATACGCTATACAATGTACCAATTTGAACTACAAACTAAAAAAAATCATATCATTCGAACGCGCAGGAATCGATCGATAGGGCAGCCATCGATCGATTCCTGCGCGTTCGAATGATACGATTTTTTTAGTATACGCTATAAAATGTGCTAATTTAATCTAAAACTAAAAAAATCATATCATTCGAACGTGCAGGAATCGATCGATGGTTGCGCTATCGTTTGATATACGCAATCAAATGTGTGAATTTGATGTACAAATAAAAAAAATCATATCATTCGAACGCGCAGGGATCGATCGATGGTTGCGCTATCGATCGATGGCTGCGCAAACTGTTGATCAACAGATTGCGCAGAGAAATCGGTCGATATTACAGATCACTCAAACGCGCCTGAC